>SJYT01047968.1:23854-68130 GCA_006410635.1 Cephalophus harveyi | reverse complement strand
CAGGTCACCTTGTCCAGGAGGTAAGTCCCGACCGCCCCGGCCGCGCGGGCAGCGGAGGGGTCGGCGGCAGTGGGGCGGGGGCCGCGGGCGGGCGGCGGGGAGGCGGCCCCCGCGCGGGAGGGAGTCCTGGCTCCGCCTCGGAGCGCGCAGACCGGCGGCGGCGTGGCGCCGGGGTGAGTCCGGGCGGTCCGGGCGGCGGGACCGGGGAGGCGCGGGGTCGCCAGGCGCCTGGGAGAATCGGAGCAAGCGAAGAAGATGAGAAAGAAGGGGCCGGGCGCCGGCAGCCCGGGCTGCAGCCTGGCGCCTCGCCACCCCAGGCACCCCGGCGGCGCCGAGGGGTCGCTGTGCAAAGTCGGAGGGAGCTGCTGAGATCGAGACCCGGGAGCGCGGTGGAGCAGGGCTGCCCGGGCGGTGGAGGCGCACGGCAGGCATTGGCTCTGCGGGTCCAGGAGACCCCTTCGAGTGACTCACAGGAGACAGACGGGGGCTGGTGAGCGGGGCCGCGGCGGAGGTGGGGACCGAGGTTCATCTGCGACCGGGAAGGGAAACGGGCTTCGCTTCACCAAGCGGAGGGAAAAAGGAAGGCAAGGGTGAGAGCGCGCTGGGGCCCGGGACCCGGGAGCCCCTCGCGGCCGCTACAGCCCGCAGCCCCGGGAGCTCCCAGCAACCGCGCGGAGAGGGCAGAGAGTGGATGCGTTTGGGGGTTCAAGTTGTGGTCACGATTTTCCTTGGTGCGATTTCTGTCTCTTCGTGCGCGCTCTCGGAGGTGAGGAGCAAGGGAATTGGGTTACAGGGAAAACTGGGCACTTTTCCTAGGAAAGGGGCTTTGATGGCGATGCGTTTGCGGCGGTTCCAGTGGAGTGGGCGCTTCGAGTCCTGCTTTGGGAAGGCTGCCAGTGGGGTCGCTCGGCTTTTCTGAAGGACTAGAGGAAGGGGTCCTCTGGTCGCCTTCGTTTCCTGGGGTGGTCCCCGTGCACGCAGAGCCTTAGGCGCCTGTCACCCAGACTTCAGGTGCGCACAGCCCTTCTGCGGCGTCAGATGCTCTGGCGCCCGCCAGGCTCCTGGCCGAACTCCTGTCTGCGCCTTCTCGGCCGCGTCCTGGGTTCAGGTTCGGTGCGGCAGACACTGGCCGAGGGTTTGGCCAATTCAGGGGCCGGGAGTAGGTGGCTCCGTGCTTTAGTTAGAATCAGGCTCAGGCAGTGGGGTGAGCCCCCGGGTCTGTGGATCTTGTTGACCCCCCTCCTGCTGGCCAGTGTGTTTGGTCAGAGCCCAGAGGGAGCGGCTGCTGCGCTGCGCAGACCTGCAGCCCGTGGGGTGAGGCTCCGGTAACAAAACCGGGAGCCGGCCAACTTTTCCTTGCTGAGGAGAGATCGCCGGGCAGTCAGAGTTGGTGCTGGGATGTGGTCTTTTGAGGGGCTTTGGCTCGCAAAATGCTCCGGGCAACCAGAGAGCAAAGCCAGCTTGGCGGTGGTCTGATGTCCATTCTGGCTAGGACAGGAAGTGGCTGGAGCAGGTTTGGGATGAATTATTGCCTGCTATGTGCCTGGCGGTGGTGTGGAATGTCTTTCTGGAGATCAGACCACAGGTGCTGGCCTGTGAGGCGTTTGAGGACGAGTCCTCACCTCTCTCCCTCCCTCTCTTTCCGCAACACCCCGGGGTCCCTCTGCTCCCAGCAGAGGTTAGTTTGTCGCTCATCTGCTGCCCTCTCCCACCCTGCCCCCACCTACTGCATGGAAATGGAATCGCGGTCATCAAGAAGGCCTTATCAAATACAGAAAAAACTGGGGGAATCTCTGTCTGAAGTTTTTTACGATGGAGAATGTCAGTGCCCCTCCTCCAACCCTGTTGCCTCCCCTCTTGTTTATCATTCTCCCGCGAGTTGGAGGCCATGTCTGAGGAAGGGTTTGGAAATCCATTCTCAGCTCCCTTCATCGCAAAACAGGGCCCCATGAATCTCCAGCTGATGACGTTTCATTTCATTTTCATGTAACCAGGGGCAGAAACAACTTCTTCGAATGATTCTATGAGAAATAGGTGATGTTAAAATAGAAACAAAGATGCCCCCATGTCCATTTTGGGGTAGAAAAGAAACCTGCTAACCTCCTGGAGGCCCAAAGAGGGGAATTGAAGGAGGAGAGAGAAAAATTCAGATGCTGAGAAAAGAGACATGTGGAACAATTGCACTTGGCTTGTGCCAGTGGCCGTGCAAGGGGTAAACAGATCCCAATTAAACTAGGATAAGCAAAAGAATACGTTTTGGTTAAAAAAAAAAAAAAAAAACTTGAATCATTAAGCAATTTCTCCCACATTAAAAGTGCTGCACTGACTTGGCCTCAGCTCCTCATTAGCTCTAAAGCATATTTTCTCAGGAGTTATTACTGTTGTAATAGAATAAAAAGCTATTTTCTTATGTAAGTTTTCTATGAGAGACACTAGTCGGTGCTATTCTGAGGTTCGTGAGAGTGCTGACATTTCATCTCTCAATTAGAGAGATGTGCTGGTCACCTGGCCACATCTGGAAACTGCTTGCTCTGATGGGTTCCGAGTGTGGGGTCTGTGGATGGGAGAGAGTCTCCTGGGGCCAGCCTCCAGAAACCAGAAACCGTGGGAGAGAGCCCCCATACCTTCACACTCTTCCCATTCCCCATGCCACTGCACCTGGCTTTATAGAAAAGCTGCTCCTAAAAATCGCCAATAATGTGCTTGGAGGACTGGGTGGGCTTTCAGACACCTTGATAAGGTGAGCTCTTGAACTGCATCCTCAGGCAACCTGCTGTGATGTGAATAACCAGGCCCTAGACCAGTACCTCCACTAGCTTTGTTCATAGTGATGCTTTCTAAGGCCCACTTGACTTCACATTTGAGGATGTCTGGCTCTAGGTGAGTGATCACACCATTGTGATTATCTTGGTCTTGAAGATATTTTTTTGTACAGTTCTTCTGTGTATTCTTGCCACCTCTTCTTAATATCTTCTGCTTCTGTTAGGTCCAGACCATTTCTGTCCTTTATCGAGCCCATCTTTGCATGAAATGTTCCCTTGGGATCTCTAATTTTCTTGAAGAGATCTCTAGTCTTTCCCATTCTGTTGTTTTCCTCTATTTCTTTGCATTGATCACTGAGGAAGGCTTTCTTATCTCTTCTTGCTATTCTTTGGAACTCTGCATTCAGATGCTTATACTTTTCCTTTTCTCCTTTGCTTTTCACTTCTCTTCTTTTCACAGCTATTTGTAAGGCCTCTGCAGACAGCCATTTTGCTTTTTTGCATTTCTTTTCCTTGGGGATGGTCTTGATCCCTGTCTCCTGTACAATGTCATGAACCTCAGTCCATAGTTCATCAGGCACTCTATCTATCAGATCTAGGCCCTTAAATCTATTTCTCACTTCCACTGTATAATCATAAGGGATTTGATTTAGGTCATACCTGAATGGTCTAGTGGTTTTCCCTACTTTCTTCAATTTAAGTCTGAATTTGGCAATAAGGAGTTCATGATCTGAGCCACAGTCAGCTCCTGGTCTTGTTTTTGCTGACTGTATAGAGCTTCTCCATCTTTGGCTGCAAAGAATATAATCAATCTGATTTCAGTGTTGACCATCTGGTGATGTCCATGTGTAGAGTCTTCTCTTGTGTTGTTGGAAGAGGGTGTTTGCTATGACCAGTGCATTTTCTTGGCAAAACTCTATTAGTCTTTGCCCTGCTTCATTCCGCATTCCAAGGCCAAATTTGCCTGTTACTCCAGGTGTTTCTTGACTTCCTACTTTAGCATTCCAGTCCCCTATAATGAAAGGGACATCTTTTTTGGGTGTTAGTTCTAAAAGGTCTTGTGGGTCTTCATAGAAGCATTCAACTTCAGCTTCTTCAGCTTTACTGGTTGGGGCATAGACTTGGATAACTGTGATATTGAATGGTTTGCCTTGGAGACGAACAGAGATAATTCTGTCGTTTTTGAGATTGCATCCAAGTACTATATTTTGGACACTTTTGTTGACCATGATGGCTACTCCATTTCTTCTGAGGGATTCCTGCCCGCAATAGTAGATATAATGGTCATCTGAGTTAAATTCACCCATTCCAGTCCATAAAATGGACTAAAAGTTCACTGATTCCTAGAATGTCGACGTTCACTCTTGCCATTTCCTGTTTGACCACTTCCAATTTGACTTTATATTACTGAATTGCAGAAGTTCCTCAGATGACGGGTACCAGTCTTTTATCAGATATATATTTTACAAACATTTTCTCCCAGACTTCGGTGTGCTTATTTATTTTCTTAGACGTGTCTTTTGATGACAGAAGAATTTTTCATTTAATGAAGTCTAATTTATAAAAAAAAATTTGATGGTTACTCTTTCTTCATCCTATTACATAAGAAGAAACCCTTAGCCTACCCCAAATCATGAAGATATTCCCTTACGTTTTCTTCTAAAAGTTTATGGTATTAGCTTTCATGTTTATTTCTATTAGTATGTGTATAATGTGAGCTGGAGGTCAAGGTTCAGTTTTTTTCCTTATGGATATCCAGTTTATCGAGACTTATTTCCTTTTATTTACTGTACCATTTATGGACAAGAACTTCCTTTTCCTATTGGATTATTTGATCCCTCAGCCAAAAATCAAATGACCACCCGAGTGGGCATCTCCTGCTCTGTGAATTCCATTGCTCTGTGAATCTCCATGCCCCTATCACACTGTCTTGACTATCACAGCTTTCCAGAATATTTAAATCAGGTAATATAAATCCTCCAACTTTGCTATTCCTGTTCAAGATTGCTCCAAATATTTGAAGTCTTTTGCATTTTCATATAAATATTCGGATCAGCTTATCCATTTCAAGAAATCCTGTTCATTGCATCTTGACTTTTGATGTGCTCCACTCCATCCCCACTGTCCCTGAAGACTAGGAAGAGTGAAGAAATTGCTCTTTCATAAACTCTTAGCTATACAGGGATTTAGCCAAAGGACAGAATTTTTAATAGACTATTTAAGGTTTGTTCTTAATTCTAGGTGAAAAAAATTCCTCTTTCCATCTGACAGAAGTCATACAACCCCATTTCAATTTTACAGTGAATATTCTCCTACAAGGACAGATAAAGGATTGCACCTAAATCCTTCACTAAAATATAATTTACCCTTAGAAGGAGAGGATTCTCACACTTCGTCATCAGACAATTACTTCCTCTAGGAAGTCTGTTTTAGCAAGCGTTTATAGATGGAGAATCTGGCTGATTTCCTTCTCCATTTCCCTCCTCCTCTTCTTCTTCATTATATTTCACCTCATTATCAACACTATAGCTGGCAACTTACTGAGTCCTTCCCCTCCCCGACGCTATGCTAAGAACTCCAGTCATAGCTCACTTAAACTTCACATCAGCCCTGTTTGGTCCGCTTTTACAGATGAGGGAGCTAAAACTCAGTGAGGTGAAGGACTTTCTCAAGGACCGACGGAGGCTAAGTGGTGATGCTGGGGCTCGAACTTGAATGGTTCTTACTCCAGAGGCTGACGTTTTAGGTTATCTGCTATAAAAAGATACTTTATTAAACCTGTGCAATAGTATTTCCTTTGTCCATCCTTGCATCATTTAAAACTTTTACCATCGTTACTGTTGTTATTGTAACAAAGTATCAGGCATACCCTGAAATCAGCTTCCTATACTCCTCCAACTTCTGCAATAATGCAGTGCTGAAGACATCTGGAAAACAAAGTTGGTTCAGTTGGTTTTTGCATTACATGGAGTTTTATAGCCAAAGTAATTTAACCTTCCCCTTTTCTCTTCACAGTGGTGAACTATTTTCATAGTGTCTAAGGATTCCTTTATACATCATGCATGCCTCATTCCAGTCCTAAGCTATCTTTATGTATAACTCAAAGTAAAGATTGCCATGCCCCACTGATTCCCATCATCCAGACATGTTGCCGAATTCCAATTATGATGACTCTTTCTGACTCAGCCACATAAATTCAACCGTGTAGTTTGGATTTTTAGATTTCACTATTAATGTAGAGACAGCCATTAGTATACTTTTGCATGGAGCTATATATAAAACACTTTACACTGAACTTTGTTCCTGAGAATCCAAGTGAAAGTGTGAAAGTGTACACACACACACACACTCTAATACAACTACATAGATAACTTCAGTATTCTGTGCTTTTGAACTGACTCTCAAACGGGAAATTGAAACCTTACCAGGTGCCTATATTGATATACAATAACTACTGTCAAGATCAGAATGTTGATCCTTCCCTCGATATAAACAGAGAAGAGTTAAAGGATTCACACCTGGGGAACCTTGAGAAAATTGGCTTTTTCTGAAGCTAAATGGCAGAGGAAGAAAGAAGCAATGACCCAGAGGGAAATATGCTTTGTGTATTAACCACTGGCTACAAATAAACCTTCTATCACAAGTTGGTCAAATGGTGAGAAATGCATTATAGCTTAGCTCAAAGATGAATACATTTGTTGGTATAAATACCGTTTTGAACATGTGGAATTAAATACAGGAATTTTCTTTCTTGCATCCATTCATTTTATTAAACAGACATCATATTTGTAAGCCTGATGGCTTTGGTAGAAAGGATGGAGAAAAAAGGTTGGCGCCTCTCAGTTTAATTTTATGAAGATCCCACACTAATGGTGACAGGTGGACCCGCGCAGGGGTAAAGGCAAATTGGTCTCCTGTCCCAGACGTCAAAGATGTGCTGCAGACATCAGGGAAATGTCTCATAGTTGGGAAAGGTAAAGAAACTCAGCAGGCTGGTCTTTGATACCTAGGGCTTTCATTTTTAATTAAAGAACATAACTCTGGTGAAAAGTCATCATAGCATCTCTTTTATGTAGCACTTGGATGATTGCTCTGTAAAACAGATAATGATTGGGAATATGCTTAACGTCGTACCTAGAAAGGGCCACATATCTAATAAAATAATACACATTTACCATTTCTTGAACATCCCTTCAGAGACTACTCACACCTCTGTGACAGAGGAGAAGCCGTTATCTCTACTTTACAGATGAGAAACTGATTCTCAGAGCCATCGAGTAACTTTTCCAGGGTCACGGTGCTAGGAGGTGGGCGACCCAGGAAAAGCAAACCTCACTTCTGTGGCGGCATCAGCCCACATTGTCACGCTCTCAGAATGCTTCTTCCTTCCCTGAGTATAGATTGATAGTCCTAGCTTATGTTTTCTGAAAGGGCTTTCTCATATGCTGGGTGATAAAGAATCATTCCTCTCTACGGATGACTTCATCAGAATAAGACCCCATAAACAGCCTTATCTCCAGTTTCCTTTCTTTCAGCCAGGGCCTCACCCTGACCCCAGTGTGGAACGAGGTCTCTCCTCCCTTTTTTTGACAACATGTTATCATACCCCACAATTTTATCAACTTTATAGTCTAGCGACTTATCCCATCGTCTCTTTGTAATCTCTCGTGCAGTAGCCCAAGGCGCTTGTCCTCTGAGTGGCAGTGTGGAATGGGCGCTCACTATGTCTCATGTAACAGTTTCTTTAGACACTCAGAGACTAATGATTGACATTCCCTGCCCCGACCTTTTCTGAGTCAAGTGGTGCAGACTCCTTTGCCTCCGGCCCCTCCTTCCTCTTCTTCGTATATGAATTGCTTCCACCCAGGGCCTATTTCCAAAATTGCTGAGCATTTTAGTTCCTGTCCTCCAGCCTCCTTCAGCATCTGGATGGATGCTCGGCGGGTATCATGAAGACATTGCCAAACAGGACTGAGATTATGGCATCTGGGGAAAATTTGGAACATGTCTACAGGAATATTTTCTGTTGTGTTACAAATTATAGGCAAAACATTAAAGAAAATTGTGGTTTTCCCAGGTCTCCTGTGGGGTGTCTTGTCTAAACTAATGCAAGACGAGAAAGATAGAGTCATTTATATTGTTTTCCTTGTGTGAGAAAGATGCAGCCGCTTTGGAAAGACATGATGCTCTCTAAATTCAGTAATTATTCACATTTGTGTATTTGCATGTATAGCATAAGGGATGCCGAAAGGCTACAGAAGTTGAGAGGAGAAAGAAGTCATTCATTTAATAGAATCGGGCAAGACTTTGTAGAAGTCTTTGAAGAAGTAGCATTTCTGAGAGGTTTTAGGGAACAAGGAGCACTGTGACATAAAGAACTAGGAAGGAAGAGAACTGCAGAGTGGAAAAACATCACAATCAAAGGCTTGAAGAAATAAATGCCTTTTGCTTGGAGAAGAGGGAAATAGTTCCATTCTGTGTCATCCACTTTGGTTGTTGGTATGTCAAGAAACAGGCAACCAGCCTGGAAATGGATGTTGGGGCTAGATTATTTAAGATATTTAAGCAAAGTTGAAATCCCAAACCACCCCCCCTTTTTTAAAGGTCATTCTGGCAATAGAATGTACAATTAATAGAGAGATTTTCAGTAGAGAGATCAGTTTGGAAGCTGATGCCAATATGATAAGACTGATCTATATTGAGGACTTATGTGCCCAGTGGAGAGTCAAGAGTACAGAATATAACATGTAACGTCTGTGGTTCCAAGAAGAAGAAAAATGAGAAGAAGCTTATGAATTTGATGGTTAGGAGATCACTGCTCAACTTTGGAAAGTTCTCAGGAGAGTGGAGAAAAGTGAGCTGAGATGGCTCGACAGGAGCGAAGCGAAGGGGAACGGCGTGACGGCAGCTTGAGGGCCGAGGGCTGCTTTCTTGCTGACTGGTTTGTAGGATACGAAACTAAACCATTTTTTTTTTCTTGGCTAATGAAAGGGGACTAGTGGAGAGAAACGTATTAAGGAGGTGAAAGAAATGAAAGTCCCAAAGAGAATAGGAAAAGATGGCAAAGATGGAGGCATGATCTTAGCAAACATAAGCGGTACGTTTTCTGATATAATAACAGGGAGAATGTAAAAGAATGAAATTATGAGAGGTTTTGCAATCAAGAGGGGGGAAGTAGAGGGAGCTCATATTGAATGATATTAATTCTTTAGTTAAATGGATGAGGAGTCATCTCTGAGTAATAATGGGAATAAATGGTGCCCAGATTTTAAGGGGTAAGAAAGAGCTGGCGTCAGCTCCATGGATAAGCAATAAAGAGCAGTTAAGAGACCAGTTGCTGAGCAGCAGTGAGTGGCATACTAGGAGAAGTGAGTCGTTCAAACACAGAATGAGCATCTGTAGGATATTCAGTGTCATGACAGCAGGGCATCTGCAAAGTTCTTCACTCGTTTTGTCGATGATTTCATCTCTCAGACGTAGAGGATTTGATCAGGAAATTAGTAATTGATTCTTATTTCTGATCAACAAGGAAGAATCCTAGGAGTACTGGCAGCAGCCGTGATCTAACCTAAGAGTATGTAGCATAGTTGGACAGATCGTCTAGATATTAGGCCAGTGAGTGTCTGGAGAGCCCCATGAGCTCAGCAATGCACGAATCCAAGAAGCTAAGGGTGCCGGGAGCCAGCGTGAGGAGCTCCGCCCAGGGCAAAGGTCATGAGGAAGGAGGCTTGGCATCCGCAAAGGCGGGATCAAACCTCAGGAGACCCCCTGTTCCCGAGCATCTACCCCCAAAACCAGAGTCTACCTACTTTACTGATTCATGCTCTCACCTACACCTCTGACTTTGTGGGGGGCTGTTCCCCACCGGTTCTCTCAGAGAAGGAGTAAACGTGCAGCTCCAAGTCAATAAAAATTCCTGGGCGTGACAAGAGTGTTTCAACTTAAAAACTCCTCTGAAGGTTCTCTAGCTTGCCTGTATAGGTTCGTCCGGCCACATGTGATTGTTTCCAGCCTCCCAACTGTGAGAGGCACGAGATGCTTGAAAACTTTCTAAATACAGACTCTTTTGAGAAGTTAGAAGATTATTAGTATAGTATAGTGGGTTGATTAGAAATTATATTGGTGAGGGGTTTTTTCATTTGTTGTGCCAATAATTGCTGCTAATTCCCTGCCCTGAGTGTGACAAGGGTGTCTCAGGTCAAACCTCTCTGCTGGCAAACTAGCTTGTGTGACAGGATTATCCACACTCCTGCCACTAGGCACATGATTGTTTATTACCTCTCAACCATAAACAGCACAGAGAGTTTGGAGTATTTTGAAAGTCTTAATTAGCATAGGGCTTTTCTCATTGTTGAGTCAAGGATTGCCACCAGGCCTCCATATCCTTAGGCACCTGGGAATATATTAATCAATATATTTGGAATATAGAAAAGGAAATATAGTAGTTTTTGATGTTAGCAATACTAGACTTTTTGAGTTAATGAATTTTCTCTTTTGTTATAGATCACTGTACTTTGTTATAAATCATTGTGTCCTTGCTATGTAAAAATGTAACTTTATCACTATCTTAAGACTAAATAGATCTTAAGGGGAACATTGGTGAAGGGTTTTCATTTGTTGGGCTGATGTTTGCTGCTAAATCTCCATATTCCCTGCTCTTACAATGAATATAACTAGCATATAGGAGAAATAAGTATTAACCTTTAAGATTAATCATGTTAACCTTGGGTTAAATAAATTCCTTTCTTGGTTGTGACCCATTACACCCTCACCCTATAGGAATGCAACTTTATCTGCTACCTTCAGAGGGTGGCACCTGGTTTAAGAAAAAACACCCTTGGAAAAAATAAGTTTTTTGGTTATCAGAAAGAAAGGGTCGTAAAATGTCAGCAGGCCTCATGGCCAGAAGATGATGTAAAACCCCTGAGACCTTTTTTTATGTAAAGCACCTGATTTTGATAAAGGTCAGGACTGCTGACCCCCGCGTGACTCTGTATTCATCCCTATGTGTAACAAAAGGTATATAAGCAAACCTAAAAAATAAAGAAATGGGACCAGTTTCTTATTAACCTTTAAGATTAATCATGTTAACCTTGGGTTAAATAAATTCCTTTCTTAATTGTAACTCACTACACCTTCACCCTATAGGAATGCAACTTTATTTGGAGGGTGGTGCCTGGTTTAAGAAAAAACACCCTTGGAAAAAATAAGTTTTTTGGTTATCAGAAAGAAAGGGTCATAAATGTCAGCAGGCCTCATGGCCAGAAGATGATGTAAAACCCCTAAGACCTTTTTTTATGTAAAGCACCTGATTTTGATAAAGGTCAGGACTACTGACCCCCGTGTGACTCTGTATTCATCCCTATGTGTAACAAAAGGTATATAAGCAAACCTAAAAAATAAAGAAATGGGATCAGTTTCTGGAAAGACCGATTCCCCCGTGTCGCTTTTTTCTTGCTCCCCGTTTTTCTGGCTGAATTCCCATCTGGAGCATGGATGCTATTCCACATAAACCAAGTTATTCACCCTCTTTTTCTCCACTAATTTTCCTACTACACTATCCGTTTCTAATCTCACTCTATATATATCTATAGTTAAATAAGCTTTTTCCTAGAATGCCAATTCTGTCCCGACCTTCGAATTACCCTGGATCCACCGGGGCTGGACTTTTTTTTTTTTTGTACCATTCCCCTCACTTCTCCACAGATGCACAGAAAGGATATATTCCTTCTCTCTTCAGCCTGCACAGTCAGGTGCCTATTTTCCCCATTGGCAAATTTCTTGATATATTTTTAAGTTGAAAATTTACTATATGGAACTATTCCCACTTTTCATCTCATATCACTACAAAATGGCTGCTTCTTTACAAGTTTTCAAAACACAGTATTACTAAGATGACTCATTACCTCATTGGTGTACTGTACTCATGTACAAAACAATTTACAGCTTATTCTCAATATTTAACAATGATGATTGTAGTGGAGAAAAATGTTTTACTCCACCCTCTTAAGGTGCTTGCCTGGGTTTGAAAAATAAATTGACAAAGATAGATTAACAGGAGAAAGCATACAGTTATGCTTGATGTAAGTTTTAAGTGATGTAGGAACCTTCATAGGGAAATGAAGACTCCAAGTAACAGTAAAACCAGAGTATTCTGATGCTAGGTTTGAGGAAGATTGGACAGCTGTAGAAGAATGTGGCAAGGTAAAGAGTAGGAGATGAATGCAGCACACTGGGGGAGGTTTAGCAAAGCCTGTTTATTAAGATTATTTTCAGCATTCCTTTGCCTTCAGAAATAGGAACACTCCTTCCCTTCAAGTATAAGGATGACCTCTCTTGAATGAAGATTTGATGACCTGTTTTAGGAGATACAGAGAACTATGTCAAAGTGACCTTCCTGCTTCTCCAGTTTTTTTTTTTTTTTTTTCCCCAAACTCCTTCAACTGAAACTATTCAATATGCTCGGGGTTGGGGGGTAGCATGTCATGAACCCCTTGTGATAACTGCTTTCTTTTTATAACTACCTGAGATTGCAATCCTCTGCTATTTTCTGTTCTCCAGGTTGGCTGATAGTTTCTCTTTGAGGTTCTCTTTGCAATTCCTTGAAAAGTCAGTCTGTAGATTATACACTTTCTATTAAAAACCTCCATTCCTATTGTTCCAGCCATCATGAGTGTCCTGCTGACTTTCAAATACTCTGATTAACATCAATTCAGTTCAGTTCATTTCAGTCACTCAGTCATGTCCAGCTCTTTGCAACCCCATGGACTGCAGCACACCAGGCCTCCTTGTCCATCACCAACTCCCAGAGTTGACTCAAATTCATGTCCATTGAGCCGGTGATGCCATCCAACCATCTCATCTTCTGTCGCCCCCTTCCCCTCTTGCCTTCAATCTTTCCCAGCATCAGGGCCTTTTCAAATGAGTCAGCTCTTTGCATCATGTGGCCAAAGTATTGGAGTTTCATCTTCAGCCTCAATCTTTCCAATGAACATTCAGGACTGATCTCCTTTAGGATGGACTGTTTGGATCTCCTTGCAGTCCAAGGGACTCTCAAGAGTTTTCTCCAATACCACAGTTCAAAAGTATTGATTCTCTGGCACTCAGCTTTCATTATTGTCCAACTCTCATATCCATACATGACTACTGGAAAACCATAGCCTTGACTAGATGTACCTTTGTTGGAAAGGTAATGTTTCTGATTAACACACTGAAATTTAAACTCTTTGCCTCCTGCCTCACCAACCTTCTTATTCAGTATTTTTTGTTTTAATGAATGATGTTGCCATCTGAATAATGACTGAATTTAGATTTTATAGTGACTGATTATTTTCCTAAAGTGGATGCCATGTTCTATCAATTTATCTTCTGAAATATCTTAGAAAGCAATTTTCACAACTGTATCATCACTACCAATTTATAAGTGATTAACTGACTTCTCATCTTAAACAAGGTTCATAATTCTCAATATTATCACCAATATTCTGCTCCTACATCACCAACTTTATCACAGTATATTTGTTAAAAATATTTCTCTGTTCCCTAGGGACTTCAAAATATTTTCAATGTAGCATACAAAACACTACATAATTCAGACTTTTCATTTTACAAATCTCATCTTTTGATCCATTTCTAAATTCTATTTTCCCAAGTCTTTGTTTTAAGCCATATACCTCTATATTTGCAATTGTTGCCTTTCATGCTTGGAAGGCTCTCTGCAATCCCATGGACCACATGAACCTGAAGCCATGCTTTTACCTTTAGATTAATTGTTATATTTGGGAGGATAAAGGCTTTCCTGATGACTCAGTGGGTAAAGAATCTGCCTACAATGCAGGAGGCACAGAAGATGAACCCTGAACCAGCTTACAATCCCTGGTTCAAGAAGAAACCCTGGAGGAAGAAATAGCAACCCATTCCAATATTTCTGCCTAAAAAATTCCATGGACAGATAAGCCTAGGGGGTTACAGTCCATGGGGTCACAAGAGTCAGGCACAACTGAGCAACAAAGTACACATGGCACATACTGTGGTATCCCTTTTCCTTCTGAAATAATAGGATAACACATAGAGTGTTGTACTTTAAAGTGTATATATTTATCTTTCTTGCTTATGAGTTTGCTTGGACCTCTTCCTTATTTTTTTATTTTTTTTGTTTGTTTGTTTTGTTCACTACATAGTCACATAATATATTCTTAATAGCATGTTTATTGATTTTATGCATGTGTGAATGTATTATTAAAGAAAATAAAATACCAATTCTGACTTTTGTTAAGAAATGGTGAGGAAGACTATTCATGGGGGTCTTTGCAATAGAAATAGGGACCACTGGGGCTTCCCAAGTGCCTCAGTGGTAAAGAATCTACTTACCAAGCAGGAGACACATGTTGAATCCCTGAGTCAGGAAAAAACCCTGGCAAAGGAAATGGCAACTTGCTCCAGTATTCTTGCCTAGGAATTTACAAGCACTGAAGAGCCTGGTGGGCTACAGTCCATGGGGTCGCACAGAGTCAGACATGACTCAGTGACTAAACAACAGCAAATAAGGACAGCTGCAATGGAGTTTTGCAGTAAACAAGGGAAAGAGATTGGGTTCCACTGCAAACACAAGAGAAAGTGGGACTTTTATAGCCAAGGAGCAAGATGTGGTACAGTGAGATCAGTGTATAAAAATTTATTCAGAGGAAATATTAAAGGAGGATAGCTGAACTAGCAGGATTCTTGCTGAAGTCGGGTCAGAGCGACCAGACATGACCTGGAGGATGATAGAGATAAGAACATGATAAGGTATGAAGGGTGATCATATACTGAGAATGGAAAATTCTGGATAAAATGACATAGCAGAATTCATGATAAAATTGGACAATATTGAAAATGAACATGGAAAGCCAAAAGTTGAGGCCTACCTAGTTGGGAAGAGAATTCAGAAGACCCAGATTAGGTTTTGGTCAATTAGAGAATCTTTGTATAGCTACATCTTTATCTACATCTGCATCTGTACCTATGTTCTGTACTGTGCTTAGTCACTCAGTCATGCCCGACTCTTGGCAACCCCATGGATTGTACTCTGCCAGGCTCCTCTGTCCATGGGGATTCTCCAAGGCAAGGATAATGGAGTAGATTGCCATGGTCTCCTCCAGGGGATCTTCCCAACTCAAGGATCGAACCTCAGTCTCCCACGTTGCAAGTGGGTTCTTTGCCATCTGAACTAGTGGGTACCCTATCCCTTCTTCAGGAGATATTCCCAATCCTGGAATTGAGCCTGGGTCTCGTGCATAGCAGGTGAATTCTTTACCAGCTGAGCTACCAGGGAAACACATTTATACCTATATCTAAAGAGTCAGACACGACTGAGCGACTGAACTGAACTGAACTGATCTATATATTGATGTATATGTGTGTGTATATATATATGCACATATATTGGAGAAGGAAATGGAAACCCACTCTAGTATTCTTGTCTGGAGAATTCAGTGGACAAAGGAGCCAGGTGGGATACAGTCCATGGTGTTGCAAAGAATCAGACACTACTGAATGATTATCACTCACTCATATACATGTGTGTATATATATATACATAATGTGCCTCAGTACATATTACATATACAGACACAGTTCTGTTCAGTTGCTCAGTCTTGTCCAACTCTTTTTGACCCCATGCACTGTAGCATGCCAGGCTTACCTGTCCATCACCAACTCCCAGAATTTGCTCAAAGTCATGTCCATCAAGTTGGTGATGCCATCCAACCATCTCATCATCTGTCATCCCGTTCTTCTGCCTTTAATCAGTTACCCCTCAGTAATAATCTAGGGTTTGTTCCAGGAATCTCCAAGGATACCAAAACCTGCAAATGCTCAATTCCCTTGTATAAAGTGGCATACTATTTACACATAATCTCTGCATGTCTTCCTGTATACTTTAAATCATCTCTAATGTCCCTGTAATGCCTGATACAATATAAATGCTTTGTAAATAGCTACCATGCAACAAACTCAAGTTTTGGTTTTTGAAACTTTTTGAAATTTTTCTTTTTGCATATTTTCAACCCATGGTTTTTAACTCAGACATTATCCTTTATGTAAAGTTTCTGCAATATGGATTGGCAGTTGGTCTACAATACAGTACTTGCTTGGAGAAAAAAGAAATCCTTGAGGAAGCAAGCAAACAGCTAAACTTTCCTCATGTATAGTATGGTATTCATTTGTGAACGAGTGAAATACCTTGGGCATTTTATTTTTTTACTCTCAAAGTCGAGAATACAATTAAACACTTTTACATTTCAAAATAGCTTGCTTTTCAAGGATTTTTTCTCTATTATTTCTGTACCCTTTGTTTTAGGTTAAAAATGATCATGTAGAATAAAACATATGATTGTGCTATTAGAGATTCAAAAATTGCTGTGCTATATTCTAATATTATCTTCTGGCATCCCTGCACCCCTTCTTTTTTATTTGATTTGATTGTTTGGTTTTTAAATATAAAATATGGTTCATTATTTGCAAAAATTCTTTGTAATCTAAAAATATTTGAACAAAACTAAATAAAAGATAATAGACCTCAGAGAAACAACAAACAAATTCATTGTTAGTTCAATCCATGGTTGGAGAAACTGAAGATATATATGGAAGGCAAAATGCAATCATATAGGTGTATTAGCTGTATTTAATCGATATGTAGAGAAAAGTGATTGTACCAGAGGTGGCTAAGTAACTCAAGCAGAGTCAGAGCTCTATTTCTGGTGCTAAAGATGCCATATGTCTGCAATGAGAAGAGACACTTTCACAATCAATGTGGAATAAATTGTTTATTTGTTTTATATTATACATATGTGTATATATATGTTTGTATTTATATGTTGCATATTTTATATTTATATTATACTCATATTTATATCATATGTATTATATATAGTGTATACTTATACATATATTTTATATTATACATATATGTGTATATATGTTTGTATTATATATGCATATATCTTAAAACTATCATAAAATTGGTAATTCTAAAGTGACACTACAAGAAAAATATATGTGAATATTCTGGAGTGAAAATATTCTTTCTTCCAATGACATTTAGGAGACAAACTAAATAAGTATTTTTGTGGTATAGCCTCACTTTTTATATAAAAATACTCTTAGTATAGTCTTTTGATTTCCAGATACTCTTTAAAACATTCTATTGAATCAACACTGTGATTCCCAATTAGTTTCGGTTGCTAGTGATAGATAGTAACTCAAACCAACTTCTAAACAGTTTTTAAATAAAATAAAACAAGACAAACTTAGTTTATGAAGGAAAATCAAAGGAACTATTCAAAATGAGAGGCAAATCAAACAGCATCATCAAATGTTTGCTTTTCAGCCCAACTTTTATATATGTTTATACAGACATGCACACACGACTACATGGATGGTCTCACAAAGCCACACCCTCAAACCTTTCTCTCTATCATCGCTGCTATTTTTCTGTAGTAGCCACTCAGGCAACTTGTTCCACGTTGTTTGTGAAAGTGTCGTTTCTCACTGCAGACATATGGTATCTTTAGCATCAGAAATAGAGTTCTGGCTCTGCTTGAGTTATTTAGCCACTTCTGGTACAATCACTGTATCCAAGGAGATGGGATGTACACAGGCTAGCTTGGGTCTCACATGCATCTTTATGCCAAAAGGCAGGATCATAAGATTGATAGCTTTATTCCAATCAAGAAATGGAACAGCAGGGAGAAATGGAACAGCAGTTCCTCAAAGGATACAGATAAGCTAAACATGGACAACATATACTTCATTTGCTTATTTCCAAGTTTCTTATCTTGGATAACATTGATAAATTGACAGATTAATATTAATTCACTCAATAGGATTAGGTTACTCCTGGGTTTCATGAGGCTTTGCCGCTTTTAAAAAAATAACTCATTGTGCATTCTCTAAAAGATTTAACTTACTAGTTCATCAGAAATAATTCTGAGATATACAATGCAATTAAAATATATTAGTAACATTGTTTCATTCATTCAATTTGTTTTTTTTTTTTTTTTAAACTGGAGATGTACCTTAATATTTACATAGAATAGGTAGCTTCTGGTAACTTGTCTAAATTGTTGGTTTTATGTCAACTTGTAATTATTTCCCCCTTCCCAAATCTTTCCTAAAGGAAAATGCAGCATCAGATTGAAGGGTCCAATCACTGTTAATATACAATATCCCCAGTAACCTGAAAATTATCACATCCTCCAAAATGAGGCTAAGGACTACAAATTAGTTAAGTAATGTCAGAGCTAAGAAAAAAGCTAGTCAAATTTAATAGAATAATCCTGTGTTAGTTAAAAATGAAAGGGCTATTTGTTATGTGTCATGTATGAAAAGAAAGGCAGGTGGTTTAATTATGAATCTGAATTTCTTGAGCCTGACATTTATCTCCTTGGTGCATAATTTTTTAAAGCAGTAACCCATGCAATATAATACAAGGCTGCTAAACCACATAAACTCACACACACAAGATACCAACTAAGAGCCCAAATCAATTATGGATAAATTACCCAAAGAGTTTGGCCATAGAGGAAACCTATTATCTTATACTAAATATGCAAATAACATAATACACTCATTGAAAGAGGAAAGAATAAAGGCTCCTAGATCAAATGTCTGTCACAAAATATCATGCATTTCCATATTCTTATCAAACTGTCTGATTTCATTATCAAAAGTACTAATACTATTCATTTTTATAGCTATTAATCACTGTGGCACAGAAAACTAAAGTAAAAAGGGTGAGGTCACACATATGACCTTGGTTGCTTCTACCCAGCATTCTTTTTAATCTGCACATTTTCTCAGACATGACCTTTAAATTACTAATATTCCTGATAAAATAAGGGGTATAGTATAAGAAAAGTAGTTTATGGTAAATAATTCAAGTAAGGTAATAATGTAATTTACAAAATAAAAATTGTGCTGTCTTCTTAATCATATATATATATCAATATTTCCAGCAAAAGAAATATTTTTTAGTATTAAAGAAATAAAAATCAAATAATATAACTTTCTTTTCAATTCAAAATTCATATGATAATGTTTATTTTTTTCTTTCAAGAATTTAGCCTTCTTAAAACATTCCTGATCACATGAAAATCTTAAATAGCTGCTATATCTAAATTAAATAATCGATAACATGTGTATGTGTGTGGGTGTGTATATATGTGTGTGTCAAAGTATGTGTGCTCTAGGCAAACTGGAGTGGGTTGCTGTTTCCTTTCTAGGGGATCTTCCCAACCCAGGGATCGAACCTACATTTCCTGCACTGCAGCTGTATTCTTTACCACTGAGCCACCTGGGAAGCCCAGTTTACATGAACACTTTTCATTCATTTTAGCTTTTATCCAGTTGTGTTTTTTTTTTATTTTTAATCCTCTAGATTTATACCATAGTTTCAAATTCCTTTGCTTTTAAATAACCTGTTTAATCAATCAGATAGTGTTTTTATCTATTGAAATACATCTAATATCCGAGAGGCAACAACAACAAAAAACTAATGCCACATTCTTGGTCACTTGCCTGGAAAAGCATGTCCTCTGAACTCTGATAACTCTGTACTTCTGTTATCACCTTTCATGAATCCATATATTATAGAGCATTTTTTTTTTTTTTTTTTTTTTACCAGTCCATGTACTTGGACCCTTTGGTATAAAGATAAAGGAAATGTGAATTTGATTTGCTTTGATTAAGAAATGACTAGCTTTATGAGAGAGACGGAGAGCTATAGAAAAACTGATAGAACTGATTAGAAAGTGCTGTTAAGAGTTCTGAAAAAGAAGACTATTACATCTGAAGGGGGTTTCACAGATGGCCTAAAAAAACATGACCTTTGTGAAAGAAATACCAGCTAAAGAAAAGCACATGGGTAGGGAAATGGAGGCCCAGAGCCCCAGAACATGTGCTAGTAAGAGCAACAAGTGGAAAGTTGGAGTGCAGAGTAAATTGTATGCAATACGGTTGTCACTGGGAGAGGATGGAAATAGATGAGACTGAAAACAAGCTGCAGCAAAAATATGTTCAGTCTTATTCTTTATACTAAAGATTTGTGACATAAACACCAACCATGAGAGGCCCTGTTATACTTGACATGAGGGACATGAAACTGGCTAGAAAAATTAACTGTCAAAGCAAAATGGATAAAGAATTAGACACATACATAAAATGGGTTCACCAAACTGTCTGTTCATGTTTTTCCTTTATAGTCTAGGGGAAAATCCAAAAGAACTTTTATTGGTCAACCCAATATAAAATAAGGGCAGTAAATGAGAAAGATATTGGTTGCTTTCATGCCACTGTAAGATCATAAGACCATTAGCAGACTGGAATAAAAATAATTATAGGCAAACCTATATGTTGTTTATCGGTCTTTGCAGACATGTGTTTTACACACTGAAAGTTTGAAAGTTTGTGGCAACCCGGCATCAAGCAAATTTATCAGCACTATTTTTCCAAGGGTGCTTGCTCACTTTGTGTCTTTTTGGCATGTTTTGATAGTTCTCTGATGTTTTAAACCATTTATCAGTAAAAGGATTACAGTGTGCTGACGTTTCAGATGATAGTTAGCATTTCCTACAATAAAATATTTTAAATTGAGGCTTATATATTATTTTTTAGACACTTAATAGACTATAGAATAGTGTAAATATAATTTGTATATGCTCTGGGAAACAAAATTCATGTGATTTTATTTAATGTAAGATTTGCTTTCTTGTAGCAGTCTGGAAATGAACCCTCAATGTTTCTGAGGTATGCTTGTAATCAACTGATGATTCATTTGTCAAGCTGACAAATTTGTTCTCTGATTGCTAGGTAGAAGTTTTTAAAAAATAGGGTAAAGTTTCTTCCCAAGGTTTCTTGTTTCAATATTTGAGGGTACAATGGTGAGATGAGAGTCACATAAACATTTGAAATGAGGTTGCCACATTAAGTGGCAAGAGAATAGCAAGAAGAATGGGAATGTTGTGAACTCCCTCCTCTTTGAGTATGAAGTACTTGCTCAGATTTTTTATATCAATAAGCTAAGCTCAACTTCTTTACATCAATAAGAAATTGAGTCCATATCACAAAAAGATGCTCCAGTGAAGTACTAGCTTGCTTGGTATTCTAAAGAGTATCAGAAAGGGGAGTATTTGATTAATGAGGGCGAATAAAGAAAAATAAAAGATTTAAACTAACATATTAAATATTGCATATACTCCTTTTTTTTCTACTTCCTTTCCATTTTCTATCTAAAATAATCAAGAGTTTGTTTTGAGCCCACATTTTCTGAATTGAAAAAACAAAAAAGGACAATGACTGATTCCCTGAGTCCCTCCAAGTGGCAATAACTGTAACACAATGCTAACCCAGGATAATGAGATGTGTCCTAGATGGAGATTTCAGGGAAAAAAAAAAATATTGCTGTTGCTGCTAGTGCTGCTAACTCACTTCAGTCGTGTCCGACTTTGTGGCACCTCATAGACAGCAGCCCACCAAGCTCCTTTGTCGCTGGGATTCTCCAGGCAAGATTACTGGAGTGGGTTGCCATTTCCTTCTCCATTTCTTGATTAAAAAGCCAAAAACCATCTGTCTAAAATATTTTTTTCATACTTCTCTCTCAGTTTCTTTTTTTTCTTAGATAATACATTAATTTATCCCATCACTCATAACTCTTTTAACTGTTATACACTGTGGGGCATGCAGAAATGAATAAGACACAGGTTGTACTCTCATTAAACTTGAAATTTAAACTACTAGCTTAACAGAAAGCTATTTCTCAATAGAAATGTAAAAGCACAATTCAAGGGGACAGAGTAAAATGAATAATTATTCCTGATTAGAAGTATCAAGGAGTGTTTCTTGAGGGTATTATTTGAGCTGGACTTTGCAGGAGTAGAATCAGAGAAAAGAAGAAAATCAGACTCATAGAGGCATGTTGCAGATAGAGTTTTCCAGAACCAGATGCTGAGATGGAGTTTGGGATCAAGCTCTCTGGTAGGGAATAACACCTGTGTCAGAAGACTATATCAGCATATATTTTTCAAGTATTTTGGGCTTTCCTGGTGGCTCAGGTGGTAAAGAATCTGCCTGCAGTGCAGGATATCTGGGTTCAGTCCCTGGTTGGGAAGATCCCCTGGAGAAGGGAATGGCTGCCAACTCCGGTATTCTTGCCTTGGGAATTCCATGGACAGAGGAGCCTGGTGGGCCACAGTCCATGGGGTCACAAAGAGTCAGACACAACCGAGTAACTATAATGGAATTTGGGCACCCAGCTTGTGAACACTGGGAAAAAATACACAGGGTAAGGACTATGAGTAGAAAATAGGTGACAGCTAGGAGCTTGAGATCATCAAATGTTACCATACAAGTATGAGTCATCAGCAGCCAACTTTCTGGTTATGTGATAAAAATTATTCCACTGGCCATAAAAAATAAAAGATGTACATTTGAACCAACAGGAATGGACCTAGAGATTACCATACTAAGGGAAGTAAGTTAAACAGAAAAAGACAAATATTATATAATATCACTTATATTTGGAATCTAAAAAAGGACAGTTACACTTATTTACCAAATAGTAACAGACTCTCCAATATAGAAAACAAGTTTACAGATACCAAAGGGGAATGAAAGCAGGGGAAAGGGATATATTAAGAGTATGAGATTAACAGATAAAAACTACTATATATAATATGTATAAACAATAGAGTCTTACTGTATAGCATAGGCAACTATATTAAATATCTTGTAATAACCTATAATAGAAAAATATCATATAACTGAACATATGCATATATAAAACTGAAAAAATATATATACACAGTATAAATGAATCACTTGACTGTACACCTGAAATAACACAACTTTGCAAATTAACTATACTACAATAAAAGAGAAAGTAGCTGCTGCTGCTGCTGCTAAGTCGCTTCAGTCGTGTCCGACTCTGTGCGACCCCATAGACGGCAGCCCAACAGGCTCCCCCGTCCCTGGGATTCTCCAGGCAAGAACACTGGAGTGGGTTGCCATTTCCTTCTCCATTGTGTGAAAGCGAAAAGTGAAAGTGAAGTCGCTCACTCGCGACCGACTCCCAGGGACCCCATGGACTGCAGCCCACCAGGCTCCTCCATCCATGGGATTTTCTAGGCAAGAGTACTGGAGTGGCTTGCCATTGCCTTCTCCGAGAGAAAGTAGAAAAACATTTTAAATAATAACACTGGGGTCCTAAGTGGTCATGACTTTATCCTCTTCCCTACCTGGCTTTCTCCTCTTCCCTACCTGGCTTTCTCCTTCTGGCTGTAGAGATGAGGCCTTTGGATCACAAAATGGACCATTTATTATTCACAGAGCATTTCAATGTGAATTCCTTGAGACCCAATCCCCACATAGTGATGTAATAAAGGCACAGTATCACCTTGTGCAAAGCCACACAAGAAGAGCTTCAAAATTAAAGCACTTTGAATTTACATAATCCTCTTCCCCTAAAGAGAGAGAACCAGATTTGAATATTTTCCTCTGTAAACACATCTTTCCCAGGAAAGGAGGGGAAAATCTTTAGCTTCTTCAACATAGATTGTAATACAAGAGATCTAGAGGAGAATATTCTCTAGATCTGTTTGGATCGATTTATCTCCAGATTCAAAGGTGTATTAGTTTCCTCTTTCTCCTGTAAAAAATTGCCATTCATTTAGTTTCTAAGATAATGTACATATCTTGTAGTTATATAGGTCAAATTCTAATGCAGATTTCACTGGTTTAAAATTAGGTGTAAGCAGGATTACTTTTCTTTATGAAGATTCTAAAGAAGAATCTATTTCCTTTTCTAGCTCTTAGAGTCTCCCTACATCTCTTGGCTTATAGCTCCCTTTTATCTTCTTTCTCCTCTTCCCTACCTGGCTTTCTCCTTCTGGCTGCAGAGATGAGGCCTTTGGATCACAAAATGGACCATTTATTATTCACAGAGCATTTCAATGTGAATTCCTTGAGACCCAATCCCCACATAGTGATGTAATAAAGGCACAGTATCACCTTGTGCAAAGCCACACAAGAAGAGCTTCAAAATTAAAGCACTTTGAATTTACATAATCCTCTTCCCCTAAAGAGAGAGAACCAGATTTGAATATTTTCCTCTGTAAACACATCTTTCCCAGGAAAGGAGGGGAAAATCTTTAGCTTCTTCAACATAGATTGTAATACAAGAGATCTAGAGGAGAATATTCTCTAGATCTGTTTGGATCGATTTATCTCCAGATTCAAAGGTGTATTAGTTTCCTCTTTCTCCTGTAAAAAATTGCCATTCATTTAGTTGCTAAGATAATGTAAATATCTTGTAGTTATATAGGTCAAATTCTAATGCAGATTTCACTGGTTTAAAATTAGGTGTAAGCAGGATTACTTTTCTTTATGAAGATTCTAAAGAAGAATCTATTTCCTTTTCTAGCTCTTAGAGTCTCCCTACATCTCTTGGCTTATAGCTCCCTTTTATCTTCAACAATGGTTGATCCAGTCTTTTACTTGTATTGCATTATTGAATATTGCATTATGCTGGCCTTGATCTCTTTCTCTCTTCTCTTTATTTTTATTTTTTTATACTAAAACAGTAAAGATTTTTATTAAGCATTGTAAGTTGCATTCAATAGCCTTCAGATACACCACATCACAACCCATCTACAATCAGTCAAACCCAACAGCAGTTCATTCTTGCACAATCCATGAACTAGGGCAAAACTCCCTTCAATGTACAGTAAGATCCTACTCAGGTCTTGTGGGCAGGGATTGGGGAATTACATCTCATTTCTGATCACTAATGTGTTCTCAGTGCCTCCTCTCCTTCGGGAGAATGGAAAGACGCCTGTGGCCTACGTAGGTGGTGATTGGTATTCCACGTAAACCAAGTTATTCAGTCTCTTTTTCTCCACTAATATTTCCTACTACACTATCCATTTCTAATCTCTGTCTATATCTGTAATTAAATAAGTTTTTTCCTAGGACGCCGACTCTGTCTCCCCTTCAAATTACCCTGGACCCACCGGGGCTGGACCCTGGCATAGGAGTGCCACCTGTCCATGTTAAACACGAAGAGAACCCGAAGTCAGCTTTAAAACTGACCCAAGGACCCAACTAAGAATAAATTTGGGAAGATGTGACTTAAGAGGAACATGAGGGCAAATCACTTAAGGAAGTTGACAATATATCCTAATGCTGGGATAATTGGCCAGATGTGGCCAGTGTGGACTTGGATTGCGTTGCTAACAGCAGCATGCAGAACAAAGGACAATCGCTCAGCAGAACTGAGGTTTGGTTGCCTTGTCCAAAAAGACATTAAATATAACTCTACTGTTGTCTTGGGTTTTTGCAGTAGACTCCAAAGGACACGAAGAGCAGCGCAAGAGTGACCGGAGCCCTCCCATGTCCAGCGGGGTGTGCTGGGTCATGTTCATGGAACGTGCTAGCAGATCATAACTGCAGTTTGCTCAGCATGAGCTCACATCCACCTCAAAGGAGGTTAAGGAGAGGGGCATAGCCTGTTCCTGAAGCTGAAAGAGGGAGGCTTCAAGGGAGCACCTTACTAGCATGGCTCTTATCCCCTGAAGTTTGGGACACAGAGACATCCCATCTATATGTCCCTGGAAATCTAAGATGGGCAGTCTCGGTGCAGGGGTCCCTGAGGGGCACAGCAGTGAGAAGACATGTTGGGAGGGACGTGTGCTGCCTTCAGCTGCAGAGAAAGGGTAGCTTCTGGGGATTTATTTGTGGACTCAGCTCAGCAGGAGAGCACAGATGTGCAGATGCGATGTGCCCCGACAGCCAGAGCATGGAAAAGGTTGTCAGTGACCAGCGAAAAAGAGGAACTGTTGTTTAGATCAGCATTGCTCAAACTGTAGCCTTCATCAGAAACACCTCGTGAAAGTGAAGTCGCTCAGTCGTGTCCGACTTTTTGCAACCCCATGGACTGTATAGCCTACCAAGCTCCTCTGTCCATGGGATTCTCCAGGCAACCACTGGAGTGGTTCTCCATTCCTACCCACTGAAATGGGTTGCCATTTCCATCTCCAGGGGATCTTTCCAACCCAGGGATTGAACCCAGGTCTCCCACGTTGCAGGCAGACGCTTTACCATCTGAGCCACCAGGGAAGTCGAAACACCTGGAGGACTTGTTAAAACAGACGACTGGGCCATACTCCTAGAGGCTCTGACTCCTTAGGAAAGAAGGGCCCCCAGACGTGGACTTCCAACAAGCTCCCAGGTGGTGACAATGTCATCAATCTGCGGACCACAGCTTGAGAAGCAGCGGCTCAGAGGTCATCAGCTGAGCATCTCAGAGGAACAGGCAAAGGTGCCACATAAGAGGAAGAATCAGCTTTGCGCATCTCTTAGCCCCAGAGGACACCAGCAGGTCTAACTGGAAGGCAGGTTCTCCTGGTCTCCTCTCCCCCAGCCCAGCCCGCGGGTTGGGAACAGCAGCCGGCGAGGGGAAGAGCTCTGAACCAGGCAACCACACTGTCCACAGCTCCAGGCTTCACAGACTGGGGCAGATCTGAGCAGGGCCGGGGGATAAGCCTCAACCGGACGTGTATTTGGAATGTGGACTAATCTAAGGTGAGTTGGACTGGAGTTACCGAGTTCTTAGATTTTTTTTGTGCCTAAACAAAGGGATTAATCATCTTTCTCATGGTGGAAAAGCTACGGGGGTCTGTTTCAAATTTTGCACGCAGACGGAAAAAGAACTGCTTGGAAAAGAATGGATACGAGGCTAAAGCTGAGCGAGCCCAGCTTGTTTAACCAGCCAATCACATGTCTCAAGAGGAATATTTTTCAAACTCTTGTCTAGTTCAGAGAAGTACAGCCAGGCCAACAGGTCCCAGGCAAGGAAACAGGGAGCTTTAGCATGGGGAGGATGGAGGAGATGTAACGACAGCCTTGAAGTACTAAAGGGCCGCCTTGTCGAGGACGGATTCCCCTTCTATGAGGTGGCAGGGGCCAGCGTTAGCTTAAGTTCGTGGAAGCGGTGGGAGAAGTCTGCTTAGGCTCCCTGTAAGGAAGATGTAACAATTAAAGCCATGTTACCAACACCAAGTGATGGCCGCTTGCCCTTGAAGAGAGTTTTTCACGTGGTGGAGGGTAGGTTTTGGATGCTCCCTAAGCACATTAGCTCGACAGCAATATTTCACAGCAGGTGTGGTGAAAGGTCGGTTCTCCAGGCTGGGGTCATCAGGACCTGCCTGGTTCCCTGTCCTCCAGGAACTTCAGCGGGTTCCACACTGTAGCTCACCCCTCCTCGGGGTCCTGGACTGCTCCCGCCTGAACCTGGGGGAAGCACAGGGTCTGGGAAGGGTACTTTGCACACTCATGGTTTTAGTCTGGGTTAGTTGAAATGGCAGAGAAGGCAATGGCACCCCACTCCAGTACTCTTGCCTGGAAAATCCCATGGACGGAGGAGCCTGGTGGGCTGCAGTCCATGGGGTCGCTAAGAGTCGGACACGACTGAGCGACTTCACTCTCACTTTTCACTTTCATGCATTGGAGAAGGAAATGGCAACCCACTCCAGTGTTCTTGCCTGGAGAATCCCAGGGACGGCGGAGCCTGGTGGGCTGCCGTCTCTGGGGTCACACAGAGTCGGACACGACTGAAGTGACTTAGCAGCAGCAGTTGAAATGGACGTGAGTTTGAGTAAACTCTGGGAGTTGGTGATGGACAGGGAGGCCTGGCATGCTGTGGTTCATGGGATCACTGAGAGTCGGACACAACTGAGCGACTGAACTGAACTGAGCTGAAGTTTGGGAAGCGGGCTTTTGCAAGTAGGCCTTTCTGCAACAAAGTTGCACAACAGGATGCCTGCAACCCGCCTGGTACCCAAGCGGACGCCTTCTCTTGCCAGCCTCTCCCTGCTGTCCTCGGTCACACACCTCAGCAAGGGGACCGCTGAAACGACTCTCTGGGGAGCCTGGGGCTGATGGGAAACCGGGGGAGCCAGAGACAGGGCGAGCCAGGTGGAGAGTCAAAACACAGAAGGGCGACCGGGAAGGTGATGGGCGTCTGCAAGGACAGAGGCAGAGGCAGGAGGGTGATGTGGCCTCGTGCCCGACTGTAAAACGCGGAGTTTGTTTGTGGGGCCTTGTTTGTGCAATCACAGGCAAGCATGGTGATTAGTTATGCCCATCAAAACTCTGCGCAGACAGAAAGGCGTTGTGTCTCTAGCCCAAACGTTGACATAATCGGGTAGTAATCTGGGATCAAGAAATTCTTAAGCCTCCACCTCAAATAGCTTCCAAATGTCCACAGGGACGCTGAAAAATATGAGTGGGGTCAGGTGACCACAGGAAAGTCGTACAGCTGCAAGCCTTAGCATTTACTTCGTGAAACAATGGCTTTTAGACAACTGTCTTTCCAATTCGTTTTCAACACCGCCGCCAGAGTGTTCTTTTCAAAACACACATCTGATCGTGTCAGCAACCTGCTTAAAACCCTTGAATGGCTTCCCACTGCTCTCGGAATAAAGACCAAATCCTTAACTGGGAGCTGCACCGCCAGGCCCCTCTAGGGGTTGTGCGTGCTGGGGGTTTGGGGGGGGTCCACCTTTGCGCAGGCTCTTCTCTGGATGTCAGAGGCTCCCTCCCCCCTTGCCCCCAGATTCCTTGGTTAGCTTTAACTCAACCTGGTGCTTTAGATCTCAGCTCAAACAGACCTTTCTCAGGGAAGACTTGCTGTCCCCCCCACCCCCTCTCCCCACGGCCCCCAACCCCACCCAGTTCTTTTTTCTGTGCTTTTCAGAGGGCTCCAGTCCTGTCTTCTAAAGCACTTATCTCAGTTTGTAATTACACATTCATCAGCACCGGTTCCTGCCCTCCCCCTCCGCCGCCGGCCTCTCAGCTCCAGGAGTGAGAAAGGTCTCTTTTGTTCACCGTCTTGTCCTGAAGCCTAACATTGTGCCTGGTTCAGGGGATGCCCTCAATACCTTTTTTTCTTTTTTTTGCTGTTGTTGAATGGGTAAAGGGACGGCCAAAACTGGGCTTTCCTTCCTGAATTTTCAATTGTCTAAAGAGTGGAAAGTGTTAAGCAGCCATCAGAACAGAATTCTCAGTCCTGTTTCCTGTGCCTCCATGCGGTGATTTATTTTAAAATGCAGAACCCTGCGAGCTCTAATCTTCCTTCACATTATATAGAAATCAGTTCATCAAAATAACCCTCTAACTCTACCTGGTATTCTCATTTATTCTCCATTTTCTCTAGAATGAATTTAAGTAGTCCTTCTTAGGATTCATCTTCTTCTGGGAGCTTGTATAGAGAACATTTTACTTTAGGTTAATTCAGTTGAGATTTTATTTAAAGGCACCCTAAGTTACAGACACTGACAGGTAAATGTTTATGAGAAGATAATATATATGCACTCTGTATGTGTGTATGTCTATCAATCCACCTAAAAATATGTGTTTTCATGACTTGAATTAGAAAAGATTGGATTTAGGCAAGGAAATCATTACAGTGTCGAAGTTTCCACCCCCAGATTCTTACCAGCTCCAGCTAAATTCTGCAGGATTTGGTGGAATAAGCAGACAGTCGTGATTTCCTCCTGACTGGCTGAAGGACATGTCCTTTCCCTCCTAATGAAATCTTTCAATGGTGAGTCATAATGCCAGAGGCTCTGTTCTTCTCCAAGACTCCATCTCTGCCTATTTCTGATCCAAATTCTGAAAAAGAGCACACATCTAGATCCAGCCCTTCAGATCTCTGTGAGACTGAAATGTACGTTTCCTTTCTAACTTCTTGCTCTCTTTCTTGTATCTTCTGCGGTGAAATGACAGCCAATGGGCAGGAGTGGTCAACTTTAGTGACCACGATGACAGCAGAGAATAAAGAGCCCGCTGTCACCCACCGACTGGGCCATGGTGGTGAATGTCTCTTTCAGAAAGCCACAAAAATGGACATTCAGTCATTTGCTGAGTCACGGTAGAGCCTAAGCCAAATCATCTAGGCAAACAAATTCCTCCATAACTATCTACAAATGACAAAATGTTATAAAAATCTGTTGATTTCCTTAAACAGTATCCATCTGATAATTCTGCCCCTCAGAAAAGATATTCTCTTGAAGTCCATGAAAAGAAGAAACAATTCTTCCACTTATTCTCCAACAGTTCAGTTCAGTTCAGTCGCTCAGTCGTTCCCGACTCTTTGTGACCCCATGGACTGCAGCACGCCAGGCCTCCCTGTCCATCACCAACTCCCGGAGCCCACCCAAACCCATGTCCATTGAGCTGGTGATGCTGCCCAACCATCTGGTCCTCTGTCGTCCCCTTCTCCTCCTGCCATGAAATGCTGGAACCAGATGCCATGATCTTAGTTTTCCGAGTGTTGAGCTTGAAGCCAACTTTCTGTAACACCCTCTAGTTATTGTCCTGTTTCTTTTTTTTTCCTCTTAATTTTTTATTGGAGTATAGTTGCTTTACAATGCTATGTTTGTTTCTCCTGTACTGCAAAGTAAATCAGGTATTTGTATACAGGTTCCAAATAGGAAAAGGAGTACATCAAGGCTGTATATTGTCACCCTGCTTATTTAACTTATATGCAGAATACATCATGAGAAACACTGGGCTGGAGGAAGCACAAGCTGGAATTAAGATTGCCGGGAGAAATATCAATAACCTCAGATATGTAGAGGACACCACCCTTATGGCAGAAAGTAAAGAACTAAAGAGCCTCTTCGTGAGTGAGGAGAGTGAAAAAGTTGGCTTAAAGCTCAACATTCAGAAAACTAAGATTATGGCAAATGGTCCCATCACTTCATGGCAAATAGATGGGGAAACAGTGGCTAACTTTATTCTAGGGGGCTCCAAAATCACTGCAGATGGTGATTGCACCATGAAATTAAAAGACACATACTCCTTGGAAGGAAAGTTATGACCAACCTAGAAAGCATATTAAAAAGCAGAGACATTATTTTGTCGACAAAGGTTTGTCTAGTCAAGGCTATGGTTTTTCCAGTAGTCATGCATGGATGTGAGAGTTGGACTATAAAGAAAGCTGAGCACCAAAGAATTGATGCTTTTGAACTGTGGTGTTGGAGAAGACTCTCCCTTAGACTGCAAGGAGATCCAACAAGTCCATCCTAAAGGAAATTAGTCCTGGATGTTCACTGGAAGGACTGATGCTGAAGCTGAAACTCCAATCCTTTGGCCACCTGATGCAAAAAGTTGACTCATTTGAAAAGATCCTGATGCTGGGAAAGATTGAAGGCTGGAGGAAAAGGGGATGACAGAGGATGAGATGGTTGGACGGCATCACCGACTCAATGGACTTGGGTTTGGGTGGACTTCGGGAGTTGGTGATGGACAGGGAGGCCTGGCGTGCTGTCGTTCATGGGGTTGCAAAGAGTCAGACACGACTGAGCGACTGAACTGAACTGATCCCTTCTTTCTCGGATTTCCTTCCCATTTAGGTCACCACAGAACAATGAGGAGAGTTGCTTGTGCTAAATAGTAGGTTCTCATCAGTTTTCTGATTTATACATAGTAGGGTGTACATGTTAATCCCAAAATCCCAATTCATCCCACCCCACTTTCCCCCTTTCTGTCCATACATTTGTTCTCTGTGTCTGCTGCTTTGCAAATAGGTTTAGCTGTACTATTTTTCTAGATTCCACATATACCTGTTAATATATGATATTTGTTTCTCTCTTTCTTACTTCACTCTGTGTGACAGTCTCTAGGTCCATCCATGTCTCTGCAAATGACACAAATTTGTTCCTTTTTATGCCTGAGTGATATTCCATTGTGTATATGTACCACATCTTCTTTATCCATTCCTCTGTTGATGGACGTTTAGGTTGCTTCCGTGTCCTGGCTATTGTATATAGTGCTGCAGTGAACGTTGGGGTGCATATATCTTTTCAAATTATGGTTTTCTCCAGGTATATGGCCAGGCGGGGGATGGCTGGACCAAACGGTAGTTCTATATTCAGTTTTTAAAGGATCCTTCATACTGTTCTTAAGATGCAAGAGGGGTCCCTTTTCTTCAGACCCTCTCTAGAATTGTTTGTAAATTTTTTGATGATGGCCACAATGTAGTTTTGATTTGCATTTTTCTAACAACTGCAGATGTTGAGCATTTTTTCAATGCCTCTTAGCATTTCGTGCCTCTGAGCCATCTGTATGTCTTCTTTGGAGAAATGTATATTTAGGTCTTCTGACTACTTTTTGGTTGGATTTCTTTCTTTCTTCTTTTTTCTTTTTCAGCTGCATGAGCTCTTTGTGTATTTTGGAGATGAATCCCTTGTCGATTGCTTTGTTTGCAAATACTTCTCCCATTCTGAGGGTTACCTTTTTGTTTTGTTTATGGCTTCCTTTGCTGTGCAGATGCTTTGAAGCTGAAACTCCAGTACTTTGGCCACCTCATGTGAAGAGCTGACTCACTGTAAAAAACTCAGATGCTGGGAGGGATTGGGGGCAGGAGGAGAAGGGGACGACCGAGGATGAGATGGCTGGATGGCATCACGGACTCGATGGACGTGAGTTTGGGTGAACTCCGGGAGTTGGTGATGGACAGGGAGGCCTGGCGTGCTGCGATTCACGGGGTCGCAAAGAGTCGTACATGACTGAGCAACTGAACTGAACGGAGCTGAACTAGATCCCATTTGCTTATTTTTGTTTTTATTTTCATTGCTCTGGAAGTGGGTCAAAAAAGATCTTACTGTGATTTATGTCAGAGTGTTCTGCCTGTGTTTCTCTCTGAGTTTTAGAATGTCGAGCCTTACATTTGTCTTTAATCCATTTAGAGTTCATTTTTGTGTATGATGTTAGGGAGTGTTCTAATTTCACCCTATTTCTCACCATAGTTCCGCAGCCAGATTTCGTAAAGAAAAAGGGTCTGTAAATCCTGTGTCCTTTTTTCACCACCTAGCTTTTCCTGAACTCCTTGTCTTCCCACTAAATAACTAAGTCTTTTCTCACAAAAATGCTACAAATCTACTCCAATAACTATTTAAAATTTATTTATTTTTAATTGGAGGATAATTTCCAGTATCTTTTAACATTAGTTTCTAGCTTAATCTAAAGGACCTGGCCATTCTTCCTGTCCTTTCTAAGACTTGCAGTTTTCATTGGCCCTGACGAGACCCTGAGGCTTCAGGGACAGAGCTCAGAACAAAGCGTCTTCCTTTTCATGAGACAAGTTCTGGATTCTAGCTACCTGCGCCAAACACCGGTAAATGCCAGGATCCCGCCTTGTCTTGGGCTCCTCTCCTTCTCTTTCAGAGTTCTCATTCCTCTTCAGATTTCCAACTATCACCTTTTTCAAGTGGGCCCCAAATTTTCTTCCCTAACCCTTACCTCTTTTCCAGAATTTCAACCTCTCAACTTCTCTCACATTGCTGACTATCTTGGTAACACTTTCACATCATCGTGTTCCCTGTTTCCCCTTCCTTATCTCTCCATGTCAATATTTTCCACTCCCTGAGACTTGAAAGCTCACATTTGTCTTTGACTCCTCCTTCTCATATAATTTCTGTGTCTAGTCGGTGATAAAAGCCTTCTCTATCGACCTCTAATGTCTGTCCTGCGTCCTGCGTCCGCCGCCACTCAGGTCCAGGTCTTTCACATCAGGTCTGGGCTTTGGCAATATGCTTCTAACCGGTTTCCCAATAATGTGTTCCATTCTCCATCCATCATTCACCCTGCTCTCAGAAGATTCATTTCACCACTTAAAGCATCATTGTCTATAAGATAAATTCCAAACACCCAGGTGTGGCAGGAAAGCCCTGTGAAATATTCATTAATTAGAGATCTCCTCACCTGTTTCTCCCTACCCCATTCCACAAGGCAGCCCAGCTTTTCGGTGCTCTTCTTCCTTGGAGGGAAATTTGTATTGACTGATACCTTGCAAGGCACTTTCTTGAAAGCTGAGTTCCCTGAAGACTTTGAAATTAGCCGTTGGAGAGAGAGGGATTCCTGCAGATTCAGAGTCCGGCTTAGAGCTTGCAGTCATAGAGAACTGAGGGTGTTCCTTATGGCGGTGCCCCCCAACCCCCGCCACCAAAAACACCACGTCACACACCTTGGCTTCAGGGCCTACCCAGGGGGTGAGACCATGCTCAGAGCCTTTGCAGAGATTCCTTCACGCCACTGTGTCTCAGAACAGCAGAGTCGCAAGACGCCAGAGGGCTGTCGTGGACTCAGTAAATGAGAACGGTCAGCATCTTCAGACTGGAGTAGTTAGATCCTGCTTTTCTGGGACCCACGTAAGCTCCCAGATTCTGGTGTGATCTCGGCATGCCTGTGTGTATGGGCTTCAGTCATGTCCGACTCTTTGCAACCCTATGGACTGTATCTTGCCAGGCTCTTCTGTCCCTGGGATTCTATCGGGGACAGCAAAATAAGGCGTGGGTTACCCTCCAGTTTTGGGTCAGCTGGTTAGAGATCATCTGCAAGTTGCCTGGAGCATCTCCTTGGCCGTCCTCTGAGCAGCACTCTGCTGAGATCTCCAGAAAAATACATGTTCAGTTCCAGAAAACACAGCCTTTTAACTTGCCAAGAGCATTCCCCATTGGATTTCTTCATGCAAAACTCCAACAGCACATCTCTGTTGGGAGGATGTTTCAGTGATACCATAGGTGAGTGCAAAGCCCAAAGATGACCCTGTCTTTTTCTTTACACTTCAGTTCAAAGATTAACTTTGCCCACGTAGCATCTCTGCAGGTAGCTCGGTAAGTACTATCATCGCACATCGACCCTGCTATGTAGCTCATGTGTATGTGCTTTGAGTAAGTCGGAGATGATATGTGCCTGGAATCGTGCTTTCTCTACCTTTCCCAGCTCTGGCTCTCATTACCCTTTGCACTTTAGTGCTCAGTGGAAAACCTTTGAGCCAAGGTGAATGGAAGTGAGCTCTTGACAACGGCGCACCTCAGTGACTCTGTGCAGCTCTGATGCAGATGAACATCTCGGCGCCCTCTTCCTTCCAGAAATCTGTTCTCTCCACTTCTCCCTAGAACCACAGAGAATGCTGATAGCCTCAAAGAGTTCAGAAAGCAGCAGGAGCAGAAGCCATGCAGCCAACCATGCTTTTTTTAAAAAAAAAATCCTTAGTGGGCACTATTGATTGTTTGATCCCACATAAAATATAGGTGTAAAGGCAATTCCCTGCAAGCTTTTTATTTGCACCAAGTGAAAGCTTTCCAAGAATGTCCATTTAGAATCCAGATATATGATTATTAGATATATGCATGTCACCATCAGAAAAATTAAATTCCAAAGAAAATCATTTATTATGTAATATGGAAAAAGAATAACTCTAAAGACAAAAGTCAACTGTATTTGAATGAATTATCCATTCACGTTGGGCTCTGTCTCCCTATTCTTCATTAAGAATTTATTGATTTCTTAGAAGGAAAACCTGCTATACAGTGACTCCATATCAATATTTAATGCAATAGTGCCTGGAGCACTGGATTTCTTATTGTGAAAGTGGGGAAGGAAATTAAGATTCTGCCCTATTTTCTTATGGTGAGACCTTCGGATACATTACAATGTTGTTGCTCTTTACATCCTAGGAGTGATAATGATCAGGTTCTTTGTGTTCGTTGATATGTTCTTGCTAGTTTCATTTTGTCAGACTTATCTGCAGCATTTAATGTTATTGATCAGTCTGGAAAGTGCTAGGATTCCCCAAAACTCCTACAGTTACGTGGTTGGCTCTAATTGTCAAAAAATGGGAGTTATGTGCCTTCTCTACTGGATTTCTAAGATATCCACTGTCCCCTACATTTCCTGAGGGTGGTCCTCTCATGCACTAATATGCGCAGCATAGCAGCAAAATTCCCAACAGAGTTCTGCTTTCATTCTTAAATCTACTACCTTCAGGAAAAGCTTAATATACTCCTGACAATGGACAAGCCTCTTGCTATTTCTCTGCTGCCAGCCTATCTATCGCTCAGTATAAGAAAGGTATGGTGATTCTACTGCTGCCTAGATATTGACTGATAACATCAAGTTCGTCTAACACAAAAGACAGGACATTTGTGAAACATGAACAGGAAAGAAGCAGACTCTACCCCAAATGTATCGAGGTTTACAGTCCTAGCCAGGGCCTTGTACTGTTTGGGTGGTCAAGTTGGGGGTGGCGGGCGGGGACCAATGGGATCTTGCCTTTGTTGCTGTTGGTTTTCCTTCTAGAATGCCTAACAGCATAGAAATGAGAAAGCTATTCTTATCAGGCAGTCAGACCTGAAATGTCCTTATTTAGTCCTTGAGTCTGGTTATAAATGACTCTAGAACAACTCCATGAAATCAGAGTTGCCAAGAGTATCCCCGGCAAGAGCATCCCCTTAGCGTGTTCCCTCACAGCATTCCCCACTGCTCACTGGACTCGCTAGCAGAGCTGCACAAGCGAGTGAGACGTCTCCATGGACTTGAATGCAGTTGGAACAAATAAAGTACACAGAAAACTACCTCGGTGACAAAACCAATTAGATCATTACGTGCCTTCCGAGAATCCATCTCTGAAAAAGCCATTCAGCCCGAATAGTAATAGATACATTAAAGCCGAAGCAGAGTTTCTCCTTCCTGTAGTTATCACCCCTGGTATTTCCTGTCGCTTAAAGACCACTGTATTTTGGATCACATACTACTGTCGTCATCCAAATGAATCAGCACCAAGAAGCGAGCTCTTCATTTTAAGACAGCTCTCCACAAATGCACGATACCTTCACCCCTCATCGGTGGCCACCCCCTTGCCCAGATTTCTGCGGTGGCTGGGTTTGAAGTCAGTCAGCCAGCTGCAGAATGGAGAGCACTCATTAGTCGTCCCTATGGAAATAGACTTCTAATGATCCCCTGTTTATCCAAATAGGGTATTGCTTCCATCTGTGTAACAGTTGGATATACATACGTACACACATACATAGTTATATATATATATATATATTCCATGTGTGTCTGTGAACATATGTGTAAAATAACTGATTATATAAATGTAGGTATGATGTGAGTAATCCTTGCGTTGTGAGGCTCCTGAGAAGATACTTTGAAGCCTGCACTGAGGGCCAAGATATTTTTATCAGGTATAGAAAATATCCATTCATTCTTCTTTTGATAGGATTCTCTTTTTTTACATTTATTTTTCAGTTGGAGTATGATGGCTTTACACTGTTGTGTCAGTTTCTGCTGTGCGACAACATGGGTCAGTTATAAATGCACACAGCCCCCCGCTCTTGCGCCCCCCTCCCACCCCCCACATCCCNAAGTAGGGAGCTATTAATCAATAGGCATAAACTTTTAGATAAGCAAGATGAATATGTTCTGGAGATCTGCTGTACAACACACTGCACCTATGATCAACAATAATAATAATTGTACACTGAATGTGTTAAGAAGGAGATGTGTATAAGAGACAGGCCCGGTCTTCTCAGAGCTGACAGCATCGTTATCTTTGACGTTTTCTCAGGTTCTGTAATTTGGGTGAAGCAGAGTCCAGCTCCAGCTTCAAGAGTAGGCGTGTGACCCAGGCTGGCTACTCAGATCTTCGCATCTCTTCGGTTTGTCTTCGAGGTGGGCTCCTGACCCTGTCAGGGGCGCCGAGATGCGCTTCCGGGGCATTACGGTAACCCTCGGGGAGAGCCCCTAGTTCCCGCGGCCGTCTTGATTCCGGGGTGCGGAGACCAGGAATGAGGGCGCTAGCGCCGCGCTCGGCAGCGCCCGGGGAGGGAGCCCGTGCTTTCATGGTATACGAGTTAGGCGAACTGATGAAAGATCTCTTATTCTTATTTTAGCTTGAGTTGAAATTCTGTCATTGGAAACCGGAGTAGGACTGAATAATGCATGGATTTGCTCATCTGGTAGGTCGAGGAAAGGCTGTGTACACAGTGTGTGAGTCCTTCCGCAAGGCCTCTGACAGTGTTTCTCAGGAGAGCTTTGTGTATAATGTGCAGAAATACGGGGTAGATACAAGTACAGTCAGGTGACTTCATCAATAATTGAAGAGTCCTGTCCAAGAATGCTAATTCCATGTCAGCCTGAAGGAAACTGTATGGTGGTCCGCCTCGGGGTCCTTCCCTGGCCCTGGCCCTTTTGACATATTTATCAAAGGTTGGGACGAGCACACTGATGGCCTTCCTATCAAATTCCGCAGATGACATGATGATTGGGGCAATAGTATGTTGGGTAACAGAAATCAATTTCTGAAAATCTTCATAAGCTAGAGTGACAAAATAGAATTTTAGGAACAAATGTAAAATCTTTGAATTAGATCCAAAAGCTGATTATACAAATAACTGGGTAACACTAGAAGCTAAGTAAACTGTAATTTCAAAATGAATCAGCAGTGTGATGGAGCTGCCTACATAAATAAATAAAGCCATATTACACTGCATAAACAGGTCACAATGGTGATGGAAGCAGATGTCATGTTAAACAAATTGTGGTTAGAATTATAGGGCATAAAGATAGCCAAAGAAACTAAGGTTTCCAAATATTTCTACCTGAAGATCCAATGATCTGCCTCAATGTGCCAAGTCATATAAGCAGAAAGAATAAAAATCAGCAATGAGAATGTTCACAGCCCTCTTTCTGCATCCGTTTGCCATTTGGATAGTCTATTTTCCTCTTCCCAAAGAGAAAGGGTTATGTTTTCTCCAGGGAAAAAAATTTAAACTACATAATAAAGTGGGAAAGGAGGACCTCTGAGAGGAAAAGAGGGAAAAGCTAGTGAACACATATCAAGAAAGAGTATGGGGTGTCTAAAGACAGAGGGGCTCCAGATATATTTTGGGAGAACGAGATAAAGTGCTTCTAAGATTAATTGGAACAATACAAGCCCATAAGCAGCTAAGACTGTTTTGAAAAGGAAGCACAAATAAAGAGCTTGACCTAAAAGATATTAAGAAATATTGTGGATATTAATTAAAACTATGATAATTGAAACAATATGTAACTGGGGAAAGAACAAATGATAAGTAAAAATAAAATTATGAAACAGACCCTGCTGGAGAACCTTTGGGATCTCAGGGCAGAAAAGGATGTTTTGAAATAGACCCTCAAAGTAAAATCCCTAAACAGAGTAAGGATGGAATTTGACTATATCAGGATAATTTAAGGTTTCTATTGAACAAAGAACACTATGCACAATATTAAAAAGTAACTCACGCACCAGAAGATCTTCACAATGTCTATAACAGGCAAATATTAATTCCAGAATATATAAGGGATTCAAAAAATCTTCAGGGAAAGACAGAAGCCCAACAGAAAAATGGGCAAAGGGTATGAACAGTCAATTCACTAAAAACGTAATGATGAAAAACCATTTAAAGAGAGAACCAATCTCATTCACATCAGAGAAGTGTCAGTTAAGACAATCAGGAAACATGAAAGGGAAAGTGTTAGTCACCCAATCGTGTCCGACTCTTTGCAACCGCATGGACTGTAGCCAACCAGGCTCCTCTGTCCATGGAATTTTCTAGCAAGAATACTGGAGTGGGTAGCCATCCCCTTCTCCAGGGGATCTTCCTGACACAGGGATTGAACCCTAGTCTCCCGTATTGCAAGCAGATTCTTTACCATCTGAGCCACCAGGAAAGCCCATCAGGAAATATACCTTGAAACTATTCATATTGGCAAAGTTCAAGGCACTGTTCAGCTGCTAGCAAGAATATGGGGAAATACGAACTCTCTGGCAAACCAAGCTGGAGCAGCATCTGGTGTGATTGCTTTGGGTTGCAATGTGGTGAGATTTTGTGACACTAAGTACGTGTATGTACTGTGATTCAGGGACTCCACTCCTGGCACCATGATGCGCGAGGGGACACGCAGGAGGAAGAGTGCACCGTTGTTTTGGGCAGTGGGAGTTGGGGGAAATGTGTATCCCTCTCTAGCGGAATAGGTAAGTACGGTAGAGTACTTGCCTAAGATGGAATGATTCACAGCAGTCAAAATAAATGAATTAGATCCTCAGATTTTCTCCAGGGGATCTTCCCAACCCAGGGCTCGAACCCAGGTCTCCCGCATTGTAGACAGACGCTTTACCGTCTGAGCCAGAACGTACTCTCAAATTTGAGTACCTTCGTTCTAGTGAATGTGACTATGGATCCGATTCCCCATCACTACCCCACGCTTTTAGGAGATAGGGAGGAGTCTGTCCAAAGGAGGCAGGTGAGCCAACTTCAAAACCAAGGCTTCTCAGTGCCTGAGAGGCCACTGGTAAAACCCAGGGCCCGCAACTGCCCTCCCCTCCTTCCCCTGGTTCCTAAGACACCATTTCCCTTTCTCCACCTTCCTGAAAAACGAAGCAAAGCCCACCAGAACAGAGGGGGAGGTGGCAATGCAAACCAACGGCTTCCCACTTTCCCTTGATCATGAACCGCCCCCTGCCAGCTTAAAGCAACCCCTCCCCTTCACACACACACAGACACACAGACGGTGGGGGAGGGTGTGCTGCCCTTTGATGAATGAAGGATGGTGGGGTCGCGGGAGAAATGCTTTTGAATGTTGGGGAGGAAATGGGATGTTGTGGCTTCAGAGTGGCTGGGTTGGAGGAGGGAGCTGGAGGGAGAGGAGAAAGGAAAGGAGAGGAAGGCTGTCCTCATTTCACCCAGCTGCTTCTGCCTGCACCTGTTCAGCTGAGGCGGGAGGAAAGACGCCCGTAAATGGAACGCGGCCCCACCCGGTCTAGAGGGGCCCCTTCCCACAGTGCCCCGCGGCCGGGTTAACTGACAGGAAAACTGTGAATGGGTTCAGGTGGCTGAACCGAGGGGCTCGGAAACAGCTGGGCTCCTCTGGGGGGTGCAGCAACTGTCTCCTGTCCNCCAATCACTCATGGAATGCATAAAGAAGGCTATAACATCCCATTGAGTGGTCTGGCTTATCATTATTACTATTTATTTATTTTTGCTAGATTTTTAAAATTTAGTTATAATTGACAAATATTTTAAAGTCTGTATCAAGATGATTGGATGTATGTATGCATTGTGAAACAGTTCCCCCCCATCAAGTGAATAAACACATCTAGCCCCTCACATATGTATCATTTTTTTTGTGATAACATTTAAACTCTACTCCTCTTTCATTTATAGAAAACAGCGTTATTGATTGTAGTCATCACCACGTTATATGGTAGATCCTCACGACTTCTTCATATTATAACTGAACATTTTTACTCTTTTACAAACTTCTACCTATTTTCTCCACCATGAAGCCCTTGGCAACGACTTACTACTGTGGTTTTATTGGTTCAACTTTTTTTTTTTTAAGGTTCACCTATGTGTGATACCATATTCATTTCACTTCATTTGATGTTTTAAGCCATGGAGGTAATTCTTGCTTATTTAGGCAAGGGAAGTAATTCAAAGCTGTCTCTTATACACATCTAGATGTGTATAAGAGACAGGTCCATGGGGTCGCTAAGTCGGACATGACTGGGCGACTTCACTTTCACTTTTCACTTTCATGCGTTGGAGAAGGAAATGGCAACCCACTCCAGTGTTCTTGCCTGGAGAATCCCAGGGATGGGGGAGCCTGGTGGGCTGCCATCTATGGGGTCACACAGAGTCGGACACGACTGAAGCGACTTAGCTTAAATCATTTAAATGAGGTTTAATTACCTAGATGTCAGGCGACAGGTGCTTTGAAATGATCTGTAGAGGGAGTATCCTTTTCTTCCTAAGGTCCTAAAGTTCAAACTGTTTACAGAGAAAAGAAATCATCTTAATTTATAAATTATACATTCTTTCTTCCTTTCATATGTCTATCCATTTAGGCACATCCTATGATACCATAGTATATAAAACATTTTCATGTGAACTATACATGAAATATATATATTTGATCTTCACACAAATATGTAAAAGTCTTATCCAAGGTAGGTCAGGTTTATTGTTGTTGTTATTGCTGTTGTTATTGCTGTTGTTATTGTTGGATTCCCCTCTTATAGACTGTGAAGGCTTACATTTGCCCAAGCTATGTCAGCAAAAAGGACCAGAGGCAGGGACTGAATTCAGACCACAGGTAAAAACTCTGAATTAATTCTGCAGAGCTGGATGTACTCATTACACTATTTTCCCTAATAATGGAAAATTTCTCTGGGAGGCAGAATTGTTACAAAATGAGGAAACTGTTTTTTTTTTAATCCCACATCAGGCGATAGCAGTCGCAGGGGCCAGGGCTCAAACTCCACTTCTGTGTGCTTTAATCAGCAGAAGCCCATCACTGCCACAGCATCAGGCCAACAGAAGCAAAGATTCAAATATGTAACTAGCAGCTCTGAGTCCTTCTGGGGGCCCATTGGACCTTAGAAGCTCTTGACGTCTCTAAAGCTGAGCTACAGTTTGCAGGGAAATGCTGCAGGCAGTGGAGCTAGGCTCACGACTAGAGTCACCTCCAGGTCCATCTGATAGAGGCCACCCAGCTCTCTGCTCTGAGAGCCAGGAATCGGAGATGAGGTTTTTCCTTTATTGTGACTGACCACATTAATTGGACAAGCAGGAGTTTAGACAGAAAGTGTGTGCTTGTTCCTTTGTATTAATGCTTACCACATCCCTGCCTGGGTCAGGGAAAGCTTCTGAAAAGGTCTTAACTCCTGAAACCATCTTGGGAGATCTGTGGTCAGACTCTGGAACTGTGGTTATCAGCCCCAGCTGGGCATTAGAATTGCTTGAGGAACTCATATCAACACTGATGTCTTTACCTAGTAAACCAGTTAAATCAGAATCCCTGAGAGTAGAACCCACGTATCAGAACTTTGTTTAAAAATCTCTGTAGATGTTGATGTAAATGTTCTAGAATTTGGTACTAATGATGGTTTTACAACTTTGTAAATAAATAAGAACCATTGACTTGTACACTTTGAAGGGGTCATTTTTATAGCATGTCAACTACAGCTTAATTTTTAAAAACGTTATCCCAAGGGCTTCCCTGATAGCTCCGCTGGTAAAGAATCCACCTGCAATGCAGGAGAACCTGGTTCGATTCTTGGGCCAGGAAGATCTGCTGGAGAAGGGATAGGCTACCCACTCCGGTATTCTTAGCCTTGTAGCTCAGTTGGTAAAGAATCCACCTGCAATGTGGGAGACCCTGGGTTTGATCCCTGGGTCAGGAAGATCCCCTGGAAAAGGGAACGGTTACCCACTCCAGTACTCTGGCCTGGAGAATTCCATGGATGGTATAGTCCATGGGGTCACAAAGAGTCGGACATGACTGAGCAACTTTCACTTTCACTTTTCATCCCAAGTTACTCTAACTTGCAGCCTGGACTCAGCACCACTGTGAGGCCAGACAGCATTTCCCAGTTCGAGCTATACATTGGAATCTACTAGGGAGCTTTAAAAAATACCAAAGCCTAGCCACAACCCCCTGGAGAAGGCAATGGCACCCCCTCCAGTACTCTTGCCTGAAAAATCCCATGCACGGAGGAGCCTGGTAGGCTGCGGTCCATGGGGTTGCTAAGAGTTGGATACAACTGAGCAACTTCACTTTCACTTTTCACTTTCATGCATTGGAGAAGGAAATGCCAACCCACTCTAGTGTTCTTGCCTGGAGAATCCCAGGGATGGCGGAGGCTGGCGGGCTGCTGTCTGTGGGGTCGCACAGAGTTGGACACGACTGAAGCGACTTAGCAGCAGCAGCAGCAGTCACAACCCCCATAGATTCTGATGTTACTGGTCTGGTTAATAATCTGGGCATGAAGAACTTCAAAGCAAAGCAAAAGCTCCCCAGGTGACTGTCATGGGCAACCATGGTGGAAACCACTAGCCTAGAACAGGAGCCCTCGAGCTGTGCTCCCCGGATGAGCACCAGGGAACTTGCTAGCAGGCTCTTCATTCCCATCCTAGACATACGGAATCAAAAACCCCAGAGGTGGGTCCAGCAAACTCTGCTTTAACGAGTCCTCCAGGTGATGCGCTCCCCAGTTTGAGAACCACTGCTCTAGCACTCAAGGAAATTGCATTCCAACCCAGCCGTCATCCTTCCATATCCCTGATGCCTAAATATTTGTGGAGGGCGTGTTCCAGAGGCAAGGAACTTTGTGGTACCCAGCATCACGCTCAACAACAACTGAGGGTCCAGCTGGAGAGTGAGGCGCCTGGAAGCAATTAAGGAGGAGGAGACTCTGTAGGATGCTGGGTTATAATGTTTCTCTTACATAGAGGGGTGTGCATTTCAGCTCTCACACCAAACCTTTGAAATCAGAATTTCAAAATACTACCTATGTGGTCTCTCATTTCTTTACTTCCTGCATTTTGAAACTCAAATTCATTTTGTAACCTCAAATCTTTCTTTAACCTTGGCCTTTTGAGTCAGTGATTCTCTCTCTCACTCGCTTTTTTTTTTTTTTTTGGCTTTGATCAATACATGATTCTTATTTCCCCCTTCTGCTGTGAACTTCTGCGGCCATTTGAGAACGTTACTGGGATGGTTTTGACATTTTAGAAAAGACGTGGCTTAGAATTTTGCTTTCTGAAAGTTTGTGATGAAAAACCTAGATTGAAATCTGTATTGAAGATACTGAGGGTTTTTTTTTTTTTT
>SJYT01047968.1:7816-22932 GCA_006410635.1 Cephalophus harveyi | reverse complement strand
GAGCATTCTTTTGCATTGCCTTTCTTTGGAATTGGAATGAAAACTGACCTTTTCCAGTCCTGTGGCCACTGCTGAGTTTTCCAAATTTGCTGGCAGATTGAGTGCAGCACTTTCACAGCATCATCTTTCAGGATTTGAAACAGCTCAACTGGAATTCCATCACCTCCACTAGCTTTGTTCGTAGTGATGCTTTCTAAGGCCCACTTGACTTCACATTCCAAGATGTCTGGCTCTAGATTAGTGATCACATCATCATGATTATCTGGGTCGTGAAGATCTTTTTTGTACAGTTCTTCCGTGTATTCTTGCCGTGTCTTCTTAATATCTTCTGCTTCTGTTAGGTCCAGACCATTTCTGTCCTTTATCAAGCCCATCTTTGCATGAAATGTTCCCTTGGTATCTCTCATTTTCTTGAAGAGATCTCTAGTTTCTCCCATTCTGTTGTTTTCCTCTATTTGTTTGCATTGATCGCTGAAGAAGGCTTTCTTATCTCTTCTTGCTATTCTTTGGAACTCAGCATTCAGATGCTTATATCTTTCCTTTTCTCCTTTGCTTTTCGCCTCTCTTCTTTCACAGCTATTTTGTAAGGCCTCCCCAGACAGCCATTTTGCTGTTTTGCATTTCTTTTCCATGGGGATGGTCTTGATCCCTGTCTCCTGTACAATGTCACGAACCTCATTCCATAGTTCATCAGGCACTCTATCTATCAGATCTAGGCCCTTAAATCTATTTCTCACTTCCACTGTATAATCATAAGGGATTTGATATAGGTCATACCTGAATGGTCTAGTGGCTTTCCCTCCTTTCTTCAATTTGAGTCTGAATTTGGCAATAAGGAGTTCATGATCTAAGCCACAGTCAGCTCCTGGTCTTGTTTTTGTTGACTGTATAGAGCTTCTCCATCTTTGGCTGCATAGAATATAATCAGTCTGATTTCGGTGTTGACCATCTGGTGATGTCCATGTGTAGAGTCTTCTCTTGTGTTGTTGGAAGAGGGTGTTTGCTATGACCAGTGCATGTTCTTGGCAAAACGCTATTAGTCTTTGCCCTGCTTCATTCTGCATTCCAAGGCCAAATTTGCCCTAGTCAAGGCTATGGTTTTTCCAGTGGTCATGTATGGATGTGAGAATTGGACTGTGAAGAAAGCTGTGCCCCGAAGAATTGATGCTTTTGAACTGTGGGGTTGGAAAAGACTCTTGAGAGTCCCTTGGACTGCAAGGAGGTCCAACCAGTCCATCCTGAAGGAGATCAGTCCTGGGTGTTCATTGGAAGGACTGATGCTGAAGCTGAAACTCCAGTACTTTGGCCACTTCATGTGAAGAGTTGACTCATTGGAAAAGACCCTGATGCTGGGAGGGATTGGGGACAGGAGGAGAAGGGGACGACCGAGGATGAGATGGCTGGATGGCATCACTGACTCGATGGACATGAGTCTGAGTGAACTCCAGGATTTGTTGATGGACAGGGAGGCCTGGCGTGCTGCGATTCATAGGGTCACAAAGAGTCAGACATGACTGAGCGACTGAACTGAACTGAAAGGAAGCAGTTTTCCCCTGATGTTCAGCATTTTTGGGGCCATCTCTTAACAACAGAGATCTAATATCAGCCAGTGAAGAAATGGCTGGATTATTTGTCCTATGTTGGGGCGCTTTGATATAACAAGGTTGCTGATAATTATTTCCCCTAACACTATTTACTCCCAAACCACCTCTACAAACAGAAAACTCTGAAGCTGATGTTTAGCTCAGCTTATTTGAGAGCACTATAGTATCACACTGGGGCTTTTCTGGTAGCTCAGCCGGTAAAGAATCTGCCTGCAATGCAGGAGACCCTGGTTCAATCCTTGGGTTGTGAAGATCCCCTGGAGGAGGAACTGGCAACCCACTCCAGTATTCCTGGCTGGAAAATCCCATGGACAGAGGAGCCTGGCGGGCTACAGCCCATGGGATCTCAAGAGTCAGACACGACTTGGTGACTAAACCACCATAGACACTCCCATGCACACACAGAACACGCTGACACACACATCCTTTCGGGTTCATTAACACAGAGATGACAATAACATTTTGGGGCCTGAATTTTGACTGCCCTTGCATTTGCAAAGAGAGAGAAGTAAGTTGCTAAATCAAGATGTAGTTCCTTGAAATAGTGAAATTGAATTTCCAAGGCCTGTGAGCATCAGAATATAGCTTTATGTACCTCTGTCGACCTCTTATTCTCTCCCAACTAAAAGAGCTTAGTCACTCTCCCAGATGTGGGCCCCAGCTCTCGAGCCCTGTCCCTGTCCCAGGAGGGCCTTGCACGGTACCCTATCACCACGGTGATGTTCAGACATCTCTCAAGAGGCCTGAGCAGGTGAGTCAAAGCATGGAGCTCATTATCCCTACAGAGTCAGAACAGAGAATAATGCATAGAAGAGTACCTGGAAATCATGGAAAAAAGTAAAACATAGCTATTTAGGGCCATTTATAGGAATTCTTCAGAGAGTAGATGATTAAGTAAAATGAGAGAAGAATGAGGTTGGAAATAATTGGAAGTAAGGTCAGTAAATTTGGTAGGAAGGAAATACTCTCCAGGAGAGAATGAAGTCTTAAAACATCAGATGGCCATTTCTATAAATATTTGGGGAGTTACTTTAAAAAAAAAATCATATGTGAAAAAATTCTCAGTGCGTCTGTAGAAACTTTCTGCCTTCAAGACCCTGGGAGGTCTTTTTAAATATGTTCCCCACTGGTTCTCAGGACTCCCCAAATCTTGAGAATTGATTTCCCCTCATTCTTCATGGAGTTCATCATCCAAATATTATTGGTAACATTTTTTAAAAAGTTATAATCACACATAGTGACTAATACATTATCTTTCATTCATAACTTAGCAATAATCTCCCAAAGTAAATAATTATTTCATTATATGAAATGATCTCTGAATGAAACATGAGTATAGCACAGACTAGATGACAGCAGAATATCTGCTCAGGGATGAGCGCTTTTTAAAAAAATTGCCTAGTCCTCCATCAACGTTACCACCTGAAAATAATCAGAAAATATACCCAACCGCCTATATTTAGCTCCATTCTTCCTCTAGTATGTAAATGACTTCCTCTGTAATAAAAGAAAATCACATTGAAAACCATTTTTTCAATATATGACCAATCTAAACATGATATGTATTAGAGTTAAAGTGAAATTACATATGTGTTCATATTCATGCTAACCTAAATAAGAGCTTAATAAATTATTAGCATATTTGTAAAGCCTCAGCAGAAACACCAACAAGCTATTTTTAAGAGAGCTAATGAAATATTTTTCTCTATAAAATTCCAAAAATCATAAAGAATTAGATAAAAATATGAAATGGAGATCTTTTATAGTATACTCTCAAGTAGTATGAGAAAAGGAGAATTTTTCTTTATTTCTGCCATGAGAAGAAGCCTTACCTCAAGGCTCAAAAAATAAGAGGCCTAAGTGGTGTCGATGATTCTAAAAGCAATTGGGTAAAATCATCTCAGCAGTGGCCACAGGACTGGAAAAGGTCAATTTTCATTCCAATCCCAAAGAAAGGCAATGCCAAAGAATGCTCAAACTACCGCACAATTGCACTCATCTCACATGCTAGTAAAGTAATGATCAAAATTCTCCAAGCCAGACTTCAGCAATACGTGAAACGTGAACTTCCTGATGTTCAAGCTGGCTTTAGAAAAGGCAGAGGAACCAGAGATCAAATTGCCAACATCCACTGGGTCATGGAAAAAGCAAGAGAGTTCCAGAAAAACATCTATTTCTGCTTTACTGACTATGCCAAAGCCTTTGTGTGGATCACAATGAACTGTGGAAAATTCTGAAAGAGATGGGCATGCCAGACCACCTGACCTGCCTCTTGAGAAACCTATATGCAGGCCAGGAAGCAACAGTTAGAATTGGACATGGAACAACAGACTGGTTCCAAATAGGAAAAGGAGTGCGTCAAGGCTATATATTGTCACCCTGCTTATTTAACTTCTATGCAGAGTACATCATGAGAAACGCTGGACTGGAAGAAACACAAGCTGGAATCAAGATTGCAGTCCATTATGGTATCACGCAGAGATGTTTCACTGCCCTAAAAATGGCTCTACGCTTGCCCTATTCACTCCTTCTTCCCTCCTAACCCTATAACCACTGATCTTTTGGTCTCTTTACTTCCGGGAAAGTTTTGTCTTTTCCAGGATGTCAGTCATATAATTGGCATCATACAGAATGTAACCTTTTCAGATTGGTTTCCTTTGCACAATCATAGGCTTTTACGTTTCCTCCATGTCTTTTTACGGCATGATAGCCCATTTCATTTTAGTGCAGAATGATAGTTGATTGTCTGGGTGTACCACCATTTATTTATCCATTCACCTCCTGAAGGGTATCATGGATGCTTCTAGGTTTTGATAATTTTAAATGAAGCTGCTACCAATGTCCATGTGCAGGTTTTGTGTGAATGTAAGGTTTCAGTTTGTTTGGGTAAACACTAAGGAGACCAATTGCCTTCCTTAGCAAAGGAGGTCAGAGAAGGCAGTGGCACCCCATTCCAGTACCCTTGCCTGGAAAATCCCATGGACGGAGGAGCCTGGTGGGCTGCAGTCCATGGGGTTGCTAAGAGTTGAACACGACTGAGCGACTTCACTTTCACTTTTCACTTTCACGCATTGGAGAAGGCGATGGCAACCCACTCCCGTGTTCTTGCCTGGAGAATCCCAGGGACAGGGGAGCCTGGTGGGCTGCCGTCTATGGGGTTGCACAGAGTTGGACACAACTGAAGCAACTTAGCAGCAGCCGCAGCAGCAAAGGAGATATGGTGAAATATGTTTAGTTTTATAAGAAACCCCCAAATTGTCTTCCAAAGGGCCCGAACCGTTTTGCATTCCCACCAGCAATGGGTAAGAGTTCCCACTGCTTCACACCCTTGATGTCTGTGTTCCAGATTCTGGCCATTCTGATAGGTAGGTAGTACTATCTCCTTGTTTTAATTTGAATTGTTCCTGATCTTAGTCAAAAAGCTCTCAGTTTCTCACCATTAAGTATGATGTTAGCTGTAGGGGTTTTTGGTAGATATTCTTTACCAAGTTGAGGAAGGTCCCCTCCATTCCTAATTTGCCAAAAATTTTGTCATTTGTATGTGTTGGATTTTGACAAATACTTTTTCTGCATCAATTAATATGATCATGTGGCTTTCTTACTTTAGCCTGTGGATTTGATGGATTACCTCAATTGATTTTCAAATATTGATCAACCTTGCATCCTGGTATAAATCCCACTTCATCATGGTGTATAATTTTTTTTAATACATTGTTGGATTTGATTTGCTAATGTTTTGTTGAGGATGTTTGCATCTATATGTATGAAAGATATTGATCTATAGCCTTCTTATAATGTCTTCGGCTGATTTTATCAGGCTAATGCTGGTCTCTCAGAAGAGTTAGGAAGTATTTTTTCTGCTTTTGTCTTCTGGAAGAATCATAGAGAAGCAGCAGCAGCAGCGTACATTCTTCCTTCAATACCTGGTGTAAGTGAAACTCGCTCAGTCATAGCTGACTCTTTGCGACCGCATGGACTGTAGCCTGCTCAGCTCCTCTGTCCATGGAGTTCTCCGGGCCAGAATACTAGAGTGGGTAGCCATTCCCTTCTCCAGGGGATCTTCCAGACCCAGGAATTGAACCCAGGTTGCTTCCCTGGTGGCTCAGAGGTTAAAGCATCTGCCTGGAACGTGGGAGACCCAGGTTTGATCGCTGGGTTGGGAAGATCCCCTGGAGAAGGAAATGGCACCCCACTCCAGTACTCTTGCCTGGAGAATCCCATGGAGGGAGGAGCCTGATAGGCTGCAGTCCATGGGGTCACAAAGAGTCGGACACAACTGAGCGACTTCACTCACTCACTCACTCCCAAATTGCAGGGGATTCTTTACTGTCCGAGCCACCAGGGAAGCCCAAGAATACCGGAGTGGGTAGCTTAATCCATTCTGCAGTGGATCTTCCTGACCCAGGAATCACATCAGGGTCTCTTGTGTTGCAGGCAGATTCTTTACCAGCTAAGCTACCAGGGAAGCCCAGCTATCTGGTATAACTCACCAGTAAATTCATCCAGTTCTGATAATTTCTATTTTGGAAGATTAATTATTGAGTCAATTTCTTTAATAGATACAGGCCTATTGAGATTGTCTATTTATCCTTGTGTAGGCTTTGGCAGATTGTATATTTCAAACAAGGGGATCGTTTCATCGAGGTCATCAAGTTTGGAGGGTAGAGTTGTTCATAGGATTTTTTTTTATCACCCTTTTAATGTTCATAATGGTGTCCCCACTTTCACTTCTAACATCATCTGATATCAGTCGTGTCTTCTCTCTCTCTCTCCCTGTTTTTTTTTTTTTTTTTTTTTTAAGTTAGCATGAGTAGTAGAGGCTCACTAATTTTTGCTTATCTCTTCTAAAGAACTAGCTTTTGGTTTTAGTGATTTTATCTATTTATTTCCTGTTTTCAATCTCATTAATTATTGCTCTAATTTTTATTGTTGATTTTATTCTGCTTACTCTGGATTATTTTGCTCTTTGTTTTCTAGTCCCCTAAGATTGAAGCTTAGATTATAGGTTATGAGTCTTTCTCGTTTTCTAATACCTGCATTCAACACTATAGATTTCATTTTTAACACTGCTTTTGCTGCATCCCACAAACACTGATGGGTTGTATTTTCATTTCATTCAAAATATTTTTCAACTTATCTTGAGGCTTCTTCTTTGAGCTTGATATTATTTAGATGTATATTGCTTAATCTCCAAATACTTTGGGATTTTCCAGTTAGCTTTTGGTTAATGATTTCTAGTTTGATTCCACTGTAGTTGAGAGAAGAGAGTATATGATTCTGTTCGTTTAAATGTGTTAAAGTGTGTTCTTCGGCTTCCCTAGTGGCTCAGATGGTAAAGAATCTGCCGGCAATGTGGGAGACCTGGGTTTGATCCCTGGATTGGGAAGATCCCCTGGAGGAGGGTGTGGCAACCCACTCCAAGATTCTTGCCTGGAGAATCCCACGGACAGAGGAGCCCGGTGCGCTACAGCCCATGGGGCCACAAGGAGGCGGCACGACTGAGTGACTGGGCACAGCACAGAGTGTGTCTCACGGCCCAGGATGTGCTGTGCTTTGGAGGATGCTTCATGTGAGCTTGAGGAGCGCGTGCCAGCACTGGGCGTCGGATGCATGTCTACAGCTCTCAGCAATGCCACTGAGTCCAGCTTCATCCTTACTGATGTTCTGCCTGTTGGATCTGTTTCTGACAAAAGTGTATTACAGTCTCCAACTACGATAGCGGATTCATGTGTCTCTCCTTGTGGGTCTCTCAGTTTTGCCTCAGGTATTTTAAAGCTTTGTTACTAGCTATATATACAGTAGAGCTGCTCTGTCTTCTTTGAAGTATTATTTTGCAGTGTCCCTTTTTATCCCCAGTAACTGTTCTTGTTTGATATCAGTTCTATCTGAAATTTGAAACATACTCCCACTTTCTTTTGATCTTTCTCCATTCGTTTAGTTTTGATATGTACGTGCCTTTATACTGAAAGCAGATTTTCTGAGAAATGCTTTTTGATCCATCTTGACAACCTCTGTCTTCTAGTTGGTGTGGTTAGACTATTGATGTTCAATTATTGATAAGGTAGATCCATATCTACTATTCTTGTTACTGTTTCTTTTTGTTGCCTGTGTTCTTTGTTCCTATTTTTGTTTTCCAGGCTTTTCTTGCCTTTTGTGGTTTTAACTGAGCACGTTAATTCCATTTCTCTCCATTCTTAGCATATGAGTTATACATTTTAAAAGCTTTATCCAGTGGTTATCCTAGAATTCACAATACATACTGACAACTAATCCAAATATACTTTCAAATCACACTGCACTACTCCAGGCATAGTGTGCGTGCCTTATAATAAAAAATATTCCTAATATCTCCTTGCCCATTGTCTCCTGTCCCTTGCTTCATTGCTGTCATTCTTTTCATATTTACATAAGCGTACAGAGTCATATATGTACATAAATATAATTATGGATCACTTATGGTTATACATAATTATGTATTATTATCTATATCTAAATACATTATTGTTATTATTATTTTGAATAAACTATTATCTATTAGATCAATTAAGAATGAGAAAATGTTTTATTTTATTTTAGTTTCACTTATTCTTTCTTTCCTTATATAGATCCAAATTTCTGACCTATATAATTTTTGTTCTTTTAGAAGAAAAATTCTAAAACTTTCAAAGGGCTTCTTTTAACATTTCTTATAAGGCAGGTCTACTGGCAACATTTTTCTTTCACTTTTGTTTGTCAGAGAAAGTCTTTATTTCTTCTTCAGTTTGAAAGATAATTTACCAGGGTATGGAATTCTGTGGTGGTGGATTTTTTTCTCTCAACCTTAAATATTTTACTTACATATTCTTCTTGCCTTCATGATTTTTGAGAAGTTGGATGTAATTATTATAATTGCTCCTCTATCAACTAGGCATATTCCCCCTTCTGGCTTCTTTCAAGATTTTTTCTTCATTTTTAATTTTCTGAAGCTTCAACATGACAGGCATAGATGTAGGGTTTTTAAGTATTTATCCTTCTTAGTATTCTCTGAATTTCTTGGATCTGTGGTTTGGTGTCTTAGTTATATCTTCTTTCCCTTTTTCTTTTTCTTTTCCCTCTGATAATCTTGTGCATATATTGTACATTTTTTAGTTTTCCTAGAATCCTTGGATATTTTATTCTAATTCTTTCAGTTTTTTTTTCTGTTTGATTTTCAGTGTTAGAAGTTTCCATTGTCATATCATCAAGCGCAGAGATTCTTTCCTCAGCCACATCTAGCCTACTAATGAGCCAATCAAAAGCATTCTTAATTTCTGTTGTAGTATTTTTAATCTCTAGCATTTAAAATATTCTTTCTTAGAATTTCTCTTTGATCACATTATCTATCTGTTCTTATATGTTGTCTACTCTTTCTATTAAATCCCTTAGCATATTAATCAGAATTGTAAAAAAAAATTCCTGTCTGATAATTCTAACATTCTCTCCATATCTGACTCTGGTTCTAACACTTGTTCAGTTTCTTCCAATTGACTTTTTTTTTTTTTTTTGTCTTTTAGTATGCCTTGTAATTTTTTTGTTGAATGTTGTCCAAGATGTACTGGGAAGCAGAAGTGCAGTAATTAAGCTTTTCATAATGTAGTGGCAAGACAAGGGTGGAGGAAAGCATTTCATAGTTTTATGATTAGATCTTAGCCTTTGGTGAGCCTGTGTTTCTGGACTGTGTACTTCACCAATGCACCTCTCTCTCCCTCCCTCCCTCTCTTCCTTTCTTTGATAAATCTGAATGGGTACAGGAGGCTGTAGTTAGGTATGTCATTTCCCCCAGGTAGGCTATGCTCTGATAACAACGTAGCAGGTTAGGCTCAGGTAAAATAGTTTCTACTCGGGCAAGGCCATATTAAGAAAAACAGAATGTTCTGCTGTATTTCAAAATGGTTTCCTTTCCTCTCCCCTTGACAGAAGCACAAGGAGAGATTTTTCTCTAATAGTCGATATGAAGACCTGATAGGTACAACCAATGAAAATATTGTACCTTCCATGACTGGGCCCACTTGGAGTCGTTAATTCTCAGACTTGTCCACACTGAGCCTCCAACAGTTCTTCAATTAGGTTTTCTTACCTGGGCGCTGGTTCTTCTGATGTTCTGTCTTCTGCAAATTGGGAGTCTCTGAACTTGCCTGTCTCTCTCTTCGTTTTGAGGGGCAAGAGTTTACCTATGACCTCATTTCTCTGACAGATCTAGGAAGAGTTGTTAATTTTTCAGTTTTGTTCACCTTTATACTTGATGTTAGGATCAAATAGCATCTTCTAAGCTCCTTACATTAATGGGAAACACAAAATCCCTGAACCTACTTTTATAGGTAAATCTAGAATTGTCTCTAGATGATGTTAAAGGAAGCCTTGTTCATCTTTATCAAAGGTCAGTAAGAAAACTCTTGTCAGTCTTTGTATGTCTAATACAAAATACGTACTTTCAAAGCTGCCAAATTTTTTCAGCCTGTTGAATGTGACAGTTGACAGCCCCAGAGCCTAATTATTTCTTTCATTTGCAAATATGCATTTGCTTTTAAGGACAATACTACAACCAGGAAATTTTTAAAATTTATCCTTTTTTCTTCCTATGTGATGCTCAATTGAATACATTTCATTAACATGCAAATCATATACATTTCAGTGCATTTTTGCTACAATGTCATAATTTATGTAAAAATCTTGATCATAGTTTAACATACACAGAAACAAAAGTGCACAGATCACAACTGCACAAGCTGAATGAATTTTCACAGAGTAAATATATCAGCTATGCGTATTTGTTCGCTCAGTTGCTCGGTCATGTCTGTCTTTTGTGACCCTGTGGCCTGTAGCCTACAAGGCTCCTATCCATGGAATTTTTCAGACAGGAATTCTGGAGCAGGTTGCCGTTTCCTGCTCCAGAAGATCTCTCTGACCCAGGGATGGAACTTGCATCTCTTACATCTCCTGCATTGGCATGTGGATCTTTTACCACTGTGCCACCTGGGAAGCTCAAATATATCAATTTAACTAGCCCCCAAGTCAAGAAACAAAGCATTACCAGAAGCCTGGAAGTCCTCCTATGTCGCTTCCAGTCATTAGCCTCTCCACCCTGCAATGGGTCATCTTTCAGTTCAGTTCAGTTCAGTCGCTCAGTCGTGTCCAACTCTTTGTGACCCCATGGACTGCAGCATGCCAGGCCTCCTTGTCCATCACCAAGTCCTGGAGTTTACCCAAACTCATGTTCATTGAGTTGGTGCTGCCATCCAACCGTCTCATCCTCTGTCATCCCCTTCTCCTCCCACCTTCAATCTTTCCCAGCATCAGGGTCTTTTCTAAGGAGTCAGTTCTTCGCATCAGGTGACCAAAGTATTGGAGTTTCAGCCTTAGCATCAGTCCTTCCAATGAATATTCAGGACTGATCTCCTTTAGGATGGACTGGTTGGATCTCCTTGCAGTCCAAGGGACCCTCAAGAATCTTCTCCAACATCACAGTTCAAAAGAATCAATCCTTAGGGACTCAGCTTTCTTTATAGGTCATCTTTGGCTACTTCCATCTCTGTGCACATGAGGAATAGCTGCTCACCAAGTCCTGTCAAATATTCCTCCTAATGAGTTCAAAAATGTGTCTGCTTATCTTCATCCCCACAGCCATTAAGTAGTCATATAAAAATTATTGCAACATCTCTTTAACTAGTCATCAACCCTCCAGACTTGTATACTGAAGTTTGTGAAATCATGAAAAATACTATAAATTTGATTATTTGCCTCACCCCCTTGCCTAAACCCTTCAAAAGTGCCCCCTTGCAATATGGATACATTCCAAAGCTCCAGCTTACAAGATCTTTCCTGATCTGGTCCCATCTATTTTCACCTCTCCCTGCTTCCCCTTTGTCATCGTCCCTCTATTCTAGGAGGGGGAAGGGTGTCTTCCTGAGGGATGTTTAAGAGTTTGGGGGATGGGGTAGTATGTATTGGGAAAGCTTGTAACTTTCTGATACATATTTCTTCATTTCTCTCTACTCCTCTGTGTAGAAATCACCAATCTAAGTCATAAGTTTCTTGGGGGCAGAAATGTCATTCATCAGGACATCATGCTTATCACATTACATGGCATAACCAGCAAAATAATGAATGAATAAACATACATTAATGAATAGATGACAGCTGACTGATCGGATGAATGTATCTGCTCTAGTTGTGAAAGACAAACTACCGGGTGTCTCAGAAACGTGCTTGAAGTAAGAGCCATTCGGCAGAAACGAGAACCTGAGGTGTCCGCTGATGAGGAGGATGGAGTACTGTTAGTGCATGGATTTTGGGATGCATAGTTTGGCTGCTAAGAGTTCTAATTCACTTCCTCTCTGACAATTGTCTATAGAAGGTTAAACACATGGATGAGCGGAAAACATGGTTTGGAAAACACTTTTTATTTTTAAACAGTTAAATTCGTTGCAAACGAATTTAATTTGCATGGTTGCAAACTCCATGCACAGAGTGCCGTGAGCCCTTCGCCCCGTCTCCTCCAAAGCTGGCATCTGACATAGCTGTGGCACAACAGCAAAACCAAGACACCGGCCTGAGTATGTTAGCTCAGCAACTGCAGACTGTGTTCCGTCTCACCAGGTGGTACATGTGCTTATTGGTCTGTGAGTGCCTATAGTTCTTGCAGTTTCGGCCCGTGGATGGATTTCCGTAACTTCTACCACAATCAAGATATGATACAAAGAAACTCCCTTCTGCTATCTTTGTTAGCCACACCCACCGCCCCCCATCCCTGGACAGCCCCTAATCTCCCCTCCAAGCCTATGGTTGTCATTTCAAGGATGCTGCATAAATAGAATCATAAAGTTATCTAACTTCTGAGACTTTTCTCACTCAGCCTAACACCCTTGAGATCCCCGTCAGAACAATTGCACGCAACACTGTTTTTCAAACCAGAAAATGTGAAAGAGATATAATGAAACTTCTTTTATCTGAAATACATTGCCTTGGATCTCTTAAAAGACATTGTGTTTATTGATCCTAGTTAGTGATTAAAATTGCACCTTAAAATTCAGATGAGACTATTTTTTTATATTTTTATATTGTTGGAGAAATATCAACGAAAGTCTCAAGTATCATTTGGAAAGAAATATAAACTCAGATTGTGTCATTTTGAAATTACGCTCTGCAACTTGATACAAATTTTGCAATATAAAAATTCACAAGGTAAACCCAATTTGCCATTGCTACAGACTACCAGGGGCCAATAAGTATTTTATTGACTGTAAGGTTTGGTGGGAATATAAGTCTGGTGAGACTGATTTGGGAGCTTATTCAATTTGAAGAACGTTTTCTTGATTTCCCTATTCCTGAAAATTTTTCGTGTCTGCCACAACCTCTTATTATCATCACCTCTCTATAAGATGCTATTATAGTTCCCACATTCAGATTCATTTTCAATTTTATTCATATTTTTGAGCTACTGACAACGATCAGTCTTGTGACAGGTAGCATTTATGATAATATACTAACAAATTGCTTGAAAGAAAAGTGAGTGATTTGTGTCTTGGGTTTAGGAGGTTAAATTTGATTTTATTGTAATAAGATACTTTGAGACAGACTTAGTGTGGCTGCTGTGGGCCTACTGGAGTTATTATGCCATATTGTGCAAAAGCTTTTATCTATGTTTAGCCAAAAGACTTGCTCATTCTGCAAAAGAAAGATTTCGATCATCCAAAGAGTTGACTTTCAGTAGATTTTGAGAGAGCCTTTATCCTGTTAATCCTTCACTAATGTAATACAAATAATATGGAAAACTCCTGAAAATACATCTTATCCACGACTACCACTTGCTTCTGACCTTCTTTTCCTTCTGGACTTACTGCTGCCGTCTTTGACTATGTCCACACTTACGGCAGCATGAACTGTCGACCCCTCTGTTCTGCTACTTACAGTCCCATCACACATGTTCCTTCATACAGATAATCGTAATTTTCCAAACAAAAACAACAGCAAAAGAGAAAAAAAGGCATTTGAAAATGATTGGTCTTAACCTTGACTTATTAAAGCTCTTAGGGTTTCCCAGGTGGCTCAGAGGGAAAGAATCCACCTGCCAAGCCGGAGACACAGGTTCGATCCCTGGGTAGGGAAGATCCCCTGGAGAAGGAAATGGTAACCCATTCCAGCTTTCTTGCCTGGGAAATCCCAAGAACTGAGGAGCCTGGCAGGCTACAGTCTTTGAGGTCACAAAGGGTTGGACATGACTTAGTGACTAACCAGCAGCAACAGCATTAAGGCTCTTACAGTTTAATAAGAAAAAAAGAAAAACCCAATCACAACTTGGGGAAAAAAGGGAAATTAGAATGCCAGCAATCGTATGAAGAGATGTTCAATAATATTGTAAGCATAGACATTCAGATTTAAAAAGCAATGTTACCTTTTTTTTTTTTTCTATTTGAATGTTGAGGATTTTATAAAAATGAAAATTTCTGGATTTGGCTCAAGCTCAGTGAACCAGGCACTTTCTGCTGTGTCTGGTGTAAATGTAAATTTAGGTAACATTTCTCAAGGCATTTTGGCAATAAGAATTAGATTCCTTTAAAATGTACAAATATTTTATATCATTATTATGATTTGTATAACTTGTAATATTTTAAAACTGAAACAAACTAAATGACAAACAATACAATAATGGTAAATAAATCATGGACCATCATATTGTGAGATATTATTAATTAAAGGTGATTGTATATTTAGGAAAATGTCCACATTATTATTTTTTAATAAAAATAGTATTTACTCAGAAGCATTCAGAATGGCAGCAAAACAGCTGCAACGTTTTTCTTTTTTTCAATTACAGAATGGTATTCAATTAACAGAAGAAAAATTATTCATATAAGCTTCATCAGAGACAACTGAAGATGAAAAAACTACCATCCCCATATGTAACTAATTCATACTGCACACCAACAAGAACCTGCTCTAAATTTCCATGTACACTGTACCAGGCAAGGTTACTGGCTATGGAAAATACCACAAGGACAAGGCTATCTCAAGACACATTTGGTAGTGTGTTAACTACACAAAAAAAGACACTGTACAGTTTAAAAACAAATTTTGGCACAGCCTTACATTTCAGTTTTTTTCTTTAAAAGGAGTGAGTTAATTCAGTTCAGTTCAGTTCAGTCGCTCAGTCGTGTCCAACTCTTTGCGACCCCATGAATTGCAGCACGCCAGGCCTCCCTGTCCATCACCATCTCCCGGAGTTCACTCAAACACGTCCATCGAGTCCGTGATGCCATCCAGCCATCTCATCCTCTGTCGTCCCCTTCTCCCACCCCCAATCCCTCCCAGCATCAGAGTCTTTTCCAATGAGTCAACTCTTCCCATGAGGTGGCCAAAGTACTGGAGTTTCAGCTTTAGCATCATTCCTTCCAAAGTTGATTATGGGGGGTTAAATGCTCTATATACAATGAAAAAAAGCAATTACAGAAGAATCAGCTTGTTCACCATCTTCTTCCTCCCCCGGCCCTCCCCCTC
>SJYT01047965.1:353193-517603 GCA_006410635.1 Cephalophus harveyi | reverse complement strand
GACGACAGAGGATGAGATGGCTGGATGGCATCACCAACTCGATGGACATGAGTCTGAGTGAACTCCTGGTGTTGGTGATGGACAGGGAGGCCTGGCATGTTGCAATTCATGGGTCACAAAGAGTTGGACACGACTGAGTGACTGAACTGAACTGAAAGCATTTGGAGCAATGGATAAAACACACAGGGAGAGAAGAGTTGAAGACAGAGTCCCTGAGTCCCTCAATATTTAGTGTTTGGATTCAGTTCAGTCATGCAGTCGTGTTCGACTCTTTGTGACCCCATGGACTGCAGCATGACAGCCTTTCCTGTCCATCACCAATTCCAGAGCTTGTTCAAACTCATGTCCATCAAGTTGGTGATGCCATCCAACCATCTCATCCTCTGCCATCCCCTTCTCCTCCTGCCTTCAATCTTTCCTGGCATCAGGGTCTTTTCCAGTGAGTCAGTTCTTCACATCAGGTGGCCAAAGTATTAAAGCTTCAGCTTTAGCAACAGTCTTTCTAATGAATATTCAGGACTGATTTACTTTAGGATGCACTGTTTGGATCTCCCTGCAGTCCAAGGGACTCTCAAGAGTCTTATCCAACACCACCGTTCAAAAGCATCAATTCTTCGGTGCTCAGCTTTCTTCACAGTCCAACTCTCACATCCATACTTGACTATTGGAAAAACCATAACTTTGACTAGATGGACCTTTGTTGGTAAAGTAATGTCTCAGACAGTAAAGCTGTGTAGGTTGGTCATAACTTCTCTTCCGAGAAGTAAGCATCATTTAATTTCAAGGCTGTAGTCACCATCTGCAGTGATTTTGAGCCCCCCAAATAAAGCCTCTCACTGTTTCCACTGCTTCTCCATCTATTTTCCATAAAGTGATGGGACTGGATGCCACGATCTTAGTTTTCTGAATGTTGAACTTTAAGCCAACTTTTTCAATCTCCTCTTTCAATTTCATCAAGAGGCTCTTTAGTTCTTCTTCACTTTCTGCCATAAGGGTGGTATCACCTGCCTATATGAGGTTATTAATATTTCTCCCAGCAATCATGATTCCAGCTTGTGCTTCATCCAGCTCAGCATTTCACATGATGTACTCTGCATATAAGTTAAATAAGCAGGGTGAAAATATACAGCCTTGGCATGCACCTTTTCCAATTTGGAACCAATCTGTTTTTCCATGTCCAATTCTAACTCTTGCTTCTTGACCTGCATACAGATATATCTGGAGGCAGATAACATGGTCTGGTACTCCCATCTCTTTAAGAATTTTCCACAGTTTGTTGTGATCTACATAGTCAAAGACTTTGGCCTAGTCAATAAAGCAGAAGTAGAATGATGCTGTTAAAGTGCTGCGCTCAATATGCCACCAAATTTGGAAAACTCAGCAGTGGACACAGGACTGGAAAAGGTCAGTTTTCATTCCAATCTCAAAAAAAGGCAATGCCAAAGAATGTTCAAACTACTGCACAGTTGCACTCATCTCACACCCTAGCAAAGTAATACTCAAAATTCTCCAAGCCACAGTAAGTGAATTCTCCACAGTAAGTGAATCATGAACTTCCAGATGTTCAAGCCAGATTTAGAAAAGGCAGAGGAACCAGAGATCAAATTGCCAACATCCGATGGATCATCGAAAAAGCAAGAGAGTTTCAGAAAGACATCTACTTCTGCTTTATTAATGTTTGGGAAGTGGAGGAAAATCTAGCAAAAGGGTGAAGAACAGTGTGGTTTGAAGAAAATCAAAAGATCAAAGAAGAAAGTTTTTCAAGAAAGAAGGAAGAATGAACAGTATCAGTGCTCCTAAGTAAGATGGATGGGATACTGGGTTTGAAACAAACAGACTATTAGAGACAGTGATAAGAGCAGGTCCTATTGAGTGTTGGAGACAAAAGCCTCATTTAAATGGGATAAATGAACAACAGAAGTGGGGAAAATTATGATAACTATTTTGAGGAGTTTTTCTCCAAGAAGAGCAATAGAGATGAAAAAGGGGATGAGGAAAGATGTGGAAGTCAAATGAGTTCTTTTTTTTTTTTTTCTTATGAGTCTATTACACATGAAGATTGTGTCTTCTAAACTAAAATCCACAATTTCTCAAACTGATTCATGTGTCTTTCCTGCATGAACTTGTCCATCAATAAGAGTAGCATCCGTGGGTGATCATCTGACCCCTGATATCTGTCTCTCTTTAAATATCCTTTTCTTCATTCATTTTACTCATTTATTCATGCAACAAATGTTTTATTCAATGCCTATAAAATGGATGTATAGTACTAGGCACTGAAGATAAGGGGTTAAAAAAAATACCAAGTTCCTGTCATCATTAAGCATATAGTTTGGTATAGAAGATTAACACTAAACTAGAGCAAAGCTGGGCTTCCCTGATGACTCATATGGTAAAGAATCCACCTGCATTGTAGAAGACCTGAGTTGATCCCTGGGCTGGGAAGATCCCCTGGAGGAAGTCATGGCAACATATTCCAGTATTCTTGCCTGGAGAATCACCATGAACAGAGGAGCCTGGAAGGCTACAGTCCATGGGATGGCAAAGAGCTGGACATGACTGAGCAAGTAAGCACAGCACAGAGCAAAACTAGTTATGAAAGAGGATCACAGGGGCTTCTATGAAATAGTCTCCTACTAGGAGATGGGGTGGAGCAGCCAATCAAGCAAGACCAGCCCCTAAGAAGACCTAAAGAATGAGTCTCAACCAGCCAAATAAAGGAGAGAGGCTAATGAGAAGAAGCCAAGCAGCAAAGGGAAATTTTTGCCAGAGGGTGTGAAGTTAGAGAGAGCTTAGCTTATTGAGAGAACCAAACAAACCCCATGGAATATAGACAAACAGACTGAAGGGCCAGAGCAAGAAGCAGGGCTAGGACAAGTCAGGCACACAATACTAAGGGGCTTCGCTAACCGTATTAAGCAGTTAGAGGTTTAAACAGAGACAGATATAAACAGGTTTAAGATTTTATATGGGCTTTCTGACAAATACTTTTCTACCGCAATGCCTTCACACATGTTTTTCCTCTCCTCTCTGTCTGAAACAATATTTTCCCAATTTTAATAACTGATTTATTACTATCCTTGAGATCTCAGTTTTAAACACCTTGTTTAATGTTAGACACAATAGTTTTATTCACAGGTATCTTTTTAAAATATCTATCACAGCTTGTTAACTATGACTTACTGTCATATTTTCTCTGCTTCTGCCACTCAGCTGTAAGCTCAATGAAGTCAGGCATCTGCATGTCTTGTTCGCCACCATATTCAGAGCATTTGGCACATGGTAGCACTTATCTTCTGGTAGCACTCGGAAGATAAGTTTAAGTGTATGTGCATCTATTGAATGTAGTCATAGAAGAAGATGGAAAAATCAAAAGTGATGTCACTTTCTAACTTGAACAACAGGAAAATTAGAATGCATTAAGAAGCAAGTTTTAAAAGAAAATTATTCTAGTTTTTAATATGCTGGATCTGAAGACACTAGGAGATAAATGAGGGAAGACTGGGATGAAAGCAAAGATTTCAGAGTATTTGGCGTATAAGTAAAATAGCTAGCCATGAAAGGGGATAAGCATGACCTACGGATGAAGTGCAGAGGGTGAGAATGGGTGTCAGGGTAGTGGAGAACCTAAATCAAATCAATATCTGAGAGGGGAAAGAAAAGGCAATGAAGCATATGGCAAGCAGTGCTAATAATTAGAGAGACAAACCAGGAAAATATGGTGTTGTGAAAAATGATAGTAAGGAGTGGCAGATGCTCTGAAGCCATCAAAGTAAAGGACAAAAGCACCCACTGAACTTGGAGATGTGGAGGTCTTTGGTAATCAGAGGTGGGAGCAGTTTGTGTGGACAGAGGCATGCTGGTTAAGGAGTGAGTGAATGGGAAGTGTAATCAATTCTGTTAGGTGACAATTGTAAGAATTTTGTGTGAACAGTGAATATTCATGGATTGGAGGGTTGATTAGCTTGTTTTGTTTTATTTTTTAGGATTGGTGATAACAGAGCATATGTAAATCCTGAAGGGAAGGAACTTGAGAGAGAGGAAGATAGTGAAGGTTAAGGATGCTCAGTACCACAAAGTCCCCTGATGGAGGCCTGAAGGACAGATGGACATGTTAGCCTTACATAGAAAAAGAAGTATTTATGCCACAGGAGGAGAGGAAAGAATAGTCAAGATACAGGTAGATTTGCAGAGCTGATGATGGATGTTGGAGCTACTACCTTACGACTTCTAATTTGTCTTTGAAATAAGTCAGTATAAATATTTGCCAACTAAGTCTCTTAAGGTCTCCATGAGCCCAGACGTGTCCCCCTGCAGATCAATCCTTCTTATTGCCACTGAATTGTCTATAAAGCTAGTTATGCCACTCTACCTCCATCCTTCTTTCTCTGCTTTCATAAATGTATTAACCTTCTACATTAACCAATATAATTGACAGCATACTGTTAACTATTCTTGCTTTGCAGAACATTAGCTTATTAATTGTATCCTTCTTGGTGCCTAGTTGAGAACCTGACACATAATAATTGCTCAGTAAAGGTTTCATTAAGGAAATGTAAACAAAATGTGTCACAATTCACTGTTCAGCTTGATCAATAGGTATATGCCAACATTCTGATGTTTTCTTTAAATCTTGTTCTGAACTATATTTGTCTTTATCATCTAGGAACTGCTTGAAAAAAGTTATGCAGCTAGATTATAATAAACTTGGAAGGTATTTTTTAATATCTACTTATGCAGTAAATTATCTAGGTCAACCATGCCTGCTAAGGAGATTTAAGATCATGTCTGTTACCCAATGATAACACCGACATCTAGTGGTTATTAATCTGATTTTTGGACATCTATTTTATTCCCTCAAAGGACAAAGCTTGTATTAAAGGTTTAAGTACTGTATCAGCATGAGCTCATAAATTACAGCTATTGTCAGACAAATTCAGAAAAATACATTTGGGATATAGGGTACTTTTTAAAGAAATCAGGTTATATAAAGAAATAGGAAACATGTAGCTAGAAAATGAGCTGTCCAAGGTCCTGACAGAGGATCCAACTCTGGTTCTCAGAGTGTTTTCTGTAGACTCTAGTTCTTGAGTCCTTAAGAAATATTACTCATTTACAACACAGATTCTCTAGTCAAATAAATGTCCAACTTTTTCACCTAGACCATCACTCCCTTCATCCCCTCTCTCTCCCTTTTAATCTCCATAGCACTTTGCATGTTTGTTATTTTTTACTTTACATGCTTATTTGTTACTATCTGTGTCCCCCGCTTGAATGTGAACTCCATAGGGGCAAGGATTTTTACATGTTTTTCTTCAAGAAACCTTGGCCTACAATAAAAAGCCAATGAAATAGTTATGATTGACAAATAAATTTGAGAAAACTGAATTAAACAAAGTTAAATAAAATTATCCACTGTAGGAATTCTCAAGGCCATTAAAATGCTCATGGAATTACTAATTCCAAAGAGAAGCATATAAGATTTTTCAAATATCTTTCCTCCTTCTCATCCCTACCCACCCTCTTCATACTGTAAGATTTATGTTCTGCTGAATACATCTTGGCAAAGGCTGGTCTGACTCATGGGCCTAAGACTCCAATTTATTCACATTAAATACTGTGGTTCCTGCCATACCCTATCGTACTCATATTTCAAATTAACACACCATGTAATACTCAGGATACACTAAATTGAAAATACAGAGAACAAACTGTACCTTTGATGGTGAGTCAAATAATACAGAGAGGACATAAAACCTATTCCAGTGAATAGCCCATGACAGACTATATTTAAGTGATATTTATGTGAATTCCATCTCCTTTTGAACTCAAGAATTATCAAAATGGAAGTCTGAATTACATCAGAAATACAAGAAAGAAACACAGGCATGATATATAAGAAAGACAAGTTATTTTAACTGCTACTTATTCAAGGAACAAAAATCCTGTATGTCAACCTTGAGGAATAAGTTTATAAGAATATGCAACGAAAGACTATGACCTCTTAGCATCTGAGTCTCATTTCACTTTAACAAATCCCTGTCTGTTTTGTTTCATTCTTATTTCAGTAGCTGTATCCAGAATAGAGAGGATCTATTCTGAAAAATGATTGCACAGTATTTTCATCACAGCATGTTTGCCATCTTTCATGGGGAGAACAGGTTGTTCACATAGCCATGCACAGTTTGTTAAAACCTCAGCAATGTTGAGAAATGTGGCATAAAACTAAGGTGGTACTATCCATTACAAGATACAACCAGAGCCTACACAGCCAAATTAAATTGCCTATCATTCTTTCACATATTGAGCTAGTCATACAGATATTTCATTACTGTTAAAAGCACTGTATATTTAAGAGGCAATTTTTTTGTAATAAAAATATTGAAAAAATAAAATACAACTGCAAAAAATAATAACAGCTGCAGGAACTTCCAAAATATGTCTGCTCAGTTGGCAAGAATTAATTATTGTCTTTCTAGACTTGATCTCAAAAATCTCCCCAGGAATCCTAGAAAATGGATTGACCAAAAACAGATCATTTTTTTCCTCAAGAATTCCCTCTTTTAAAACTAGGTGTGTGGCAGTGTGTTCTTCTGGAAAGGACTTGCTTTTAAGATTAGATTCAGGACACCTGTGTTGAAGTTCTAGGCCAACTGCTAACTAGCTGAATAGCCTGGTCAGTTTCCATAGCCTCCTTGACTTGTGCTGTAGCACGCTCATTCACTCAGTTGTGTCTGACAAGTTGCGACCCCATGGACTGCAGCCCCCCAGGCTCCTCTTTCCAGGCAAGAATACTGGAATGGGTTGCCATTTCCTCGTCCAGAGTTATCTTCCCGACCCAGGGATCAAACCTATGTCTCCTCCATCCCCCATGTTGGTAGGCAGATTCATTACCACTGAGCCACCTGGGAAGCCCTGCCTTATCTATATCCTCAACCGTAAGATGAGAATTGTAATTCTGGCCCTCCCTTCTTCAATGAGTTGTAATATAAGCAGCATTGAAAGCATGATTGGGAACTGCAGATACCATTCAAAGTTCTGTAGTGATGAGAGGAGAGAAAGAAAAGAAAGCCTATGGTAAGGGAGAACATTAGATCTGCTGCACTGGGATTGAAAGTAAAAGTGAAAGTTTAGTCACTCAGTCCTGTCTGACTCTGCTACCCCATGGACTGTAGCTTACCAGGTTCCTCCGTCCATGGGATTTTCCAGGCAAGAGTACTGGAGTGGGTTGCCATTTCCTTCTCCAGGGGATCTTCCCCACCCAGGGATTGAACCCAGGTCTCCCACATTGTAGGCAGGCGCTTTACCATCTGAGCCACCACTGGGATTAGGTAAACAATAATATTGCCACTTGCCATGTCAAATTAATCTGAGTGGTCTCAGCAGTAATTAGAACTTTCCAATAAGAAGCTGCTATACTTCCTGGATAACTCCTCAGTGCATTAAATAGGCAAATGCTCATAAATGCTCCTTAAATTCTCCTGTGTCCTCCAACACTTAACACACCTACTGGCAATATCAAGATGTTAGTTTAAAGACTATCAAATATAAAGCTCTTCAGTAATTTGGTTTGCAACAATTGAAAAAGATGATCAGTTACCTTGGAAATTTTTTCAGAAACAAAATGGTTACAATATGAGCACATTCCAAGAATAGAGAAAAATATTCTTTTCTCCTTACCCACTCTCACTTTATTCAGCTTGCTCTTTAACAGGGAGCCATGCTCTTCTTCACCCAACATCAACTTTCTCCCTTTTTACACTAATCTTGAGTAAGAGAGACATCATACTTTTCCTACCATATCTAGCTTTTTTTTACTCTGCCTCTGCAAGCTTTCTTAGATGGTACCCTCATCCTCACTTTCTGCAGCATTTGTACTTACATAAACTTGCATTTCTTAACTTCCAAAGCACTGTCCCTAAGCTACTGTCATGTCTGGCTCTCTGTCATGAAGCAGCGTTTTCTCTGAGCAGCTCCAGTTCTTGAACTTCATGGCAATCTGGTCTGTCTGTTACTGACAAGGGTGCAATGTACCTGCTAAACACTGTCTCCTTTTTCACAAAAGAAAACAACTAATCAAGAGGGAAGCCACGTGCTTGGCATTTTCTTGGTTTTTCTAAGCGATATTGAGTTCTGGATGAGCATGACTGAGTAGGAGAATGACGGCTGCAGTTGACATTGAGCCATGGAGACCTTGACACACAGGTGGCCCTATTTTTAGGGACGCTGGATACACACAGATGGCCCTACAGGATTCCTCCTGGTGACAGTGCTTGTGAGAAAGCGCTACATTTGATGGAAGAATGGCAGTTCTAGGCAATGGTTTTCGTGCTGAAGTCACCATCTTTAATTTTCATTATCCCTTGTATAATGCTCAAATTCTTACAGTTTTAACATTTGATATGTATACCTAATGTTTTCTTACTTTTCATGAACTATAAAGACATCCCTTTAAAATTTTAACTGCTTTTATTGACAATGTAAGTTAAAAAAGAAAAAGTGGGGAGGGGTATTCAGGATTGGGAGCTCGTATACACCCATGGTGGATTCATGTCAATGTATGGCAAAACCAATACGGTATTGTAAAGTAAAATAAAGTAAAAATAAAATTTAAAAAAAAAAAGAAAAAGTGTGCTTCTTCTGCAAAAACAGTTCTGAAACTTCAAACCAACACCCTGGATCTCTTGCTCCCCAAAATACATTTTTCTGAGTCCATTCTATGCATATATTCATTCTGAAGGTCCTTGTGAATTCAGATCTAGATGTATCAATGATGCTCATGCTTCAACCAAGAACTGAGACCACCTTTAACTTTGTGCGGTGTGAGAAAGGTGTCTTGAGTGTGATGCATGGAGGGAAGATACTACTCTTATCTGCACTTGAAACCAAGGTAGCAATTAGAAAAGCCATCAGAATGCCCCTTCTCAGCTGTGACCATGCCAGCGCTCTCAATTCCCATCATAAGAGGTGCAGATCAATCTTTGGGGGCCCCAGGTAGCTTTCATATAAAAGAATAGAGCTTTTCCCCTAAAATATAACAGTTGATGTATTAAAAGCTCAGTGAATTTAGTCACTTTTTATCTTTCCCTTTAAATCTGAATGATTGTACTGAGCTTTTAAGGTCTGTGCCAGCTAACTAGGGCATTTTAGTAATCTATTTTTAATATGTACCAACTTCTGTTCTTTTTAGTTCTGCCTTAAGACATACTTTTATCTTTACTGGTATGCAGAGATCATCAAAAAATATAAGTTCTCCATTACATGACAACTCATAATGAGTCTTAATGAAGCTTGGGAACAGCTGTTTAAAAACTCCCGTTGAATAGCTTCCTAAGCAGCATTCACTTACGATAGCCTCTCTGCTGCGACATCGCCTGAATTGCAGAACTCACCATACATATAATGAGAAGGGTGAGAATGAAATCTTTCTCCAGTTTCATTAGGTAGTTTATTTTAATCAGGATGCTAATACACTATCATGAATTAGTGCGTTATGAACCATCAGCTCAATGCTATTCACTGTTTCTTTTTTTTTGTTTGTTTTAATTATATTCCTTCATGGAGCAGAAAAGAAGTAAATGTTACTACGCATATTTAAAAAACAAAATTCATGTCCTTCATGAAAATGAGGGTGGGAGACAGAATATAGAACCAAAATTGAAAAAGACACATGTATCCCATTGTTCATTGCAGAATAAACTTACTTTTTAATTATATTGGAAACACATTGCAATTGCAAAATGTTGAAAATTAAGCTAAGTCCAGTTGATTTCAAATAAGATCCACAATCTGAAATTTAAAGGATTTTTACTTCACTGCATAGGTTAATATGTGTGAAGAAGAAGTTTAAAAAGCTTCCATTATGAAGTTAATCTCATTCTTTTTCTCATTTACACTTTTGAATGGAGTCATCCAGCTATCTTAATTTTTCACCCTATGTGTCAAGAGTCTTAGAAGAAAAGTTAGTGGTCATGATACTTCACTATCTTATTTTCTCCCAAGGTCCTCATTACTTCAAACAGAGCAGTCCCCCCTTATCTACAAGGATATGTTGCAAGACCCCTAGTAGATAACTGAAACCATGCTATGCTAAGTCGCTTCAATTGTGTCCGACTCTGTGTGACCCCAGAGACGGCAGCCCACCAGGCTCCCCCGTCCCTGAGATTCTCCAGGCAAGAACAGTGGAGTGGGTTGCCATTGCCTTCTCCAATGCATGAAAGTGAAAAGTGAAAATGAAGTCACTCAGTCGTGTCCGACTCTTAGCGACCCCATGGACTGCAGCCTACCAGGCTCCTCCATCCATGGGATTCTCCAGGCAAGAGTACTGGAGTGGGGTGTCATTGCCTTCTCCAACTGAAACCATGGAGAGTATCAAATCATATATATTTTTTTTTCATATACACATACAACTATGATAAAGTTTAATTTATAAATTAAGCAAGTAAGATATTAAAAACCATAACTAATAATAAAGTAGGGTAAGTATAGGAGTATACTATAACAAAAGTAATGTGGATATAATTTCCCTCACTCTCCAAATATCCTACTGTATAAATGTAATGCATTTTCCATCTTAAAAAAGCACTTATTTACTATGGCCCTAACTTTTGCAGTTTATGGCACAAAACAGCCAAACTAGCATGATTTTTTTTCCTTTATTTAATTCCATGGATAGAAGATTCATTCTTACCACAGATCATAGCAACCTCAGCATACAGTACTTTTTTATTTCCTTATTAAGTTGAGAACTTTAACCTTTTCAATTAAAGGAAGCACTTTGGAGAATTTAATCCATTCGTGTTTGAAATAATTATTGATAGGCAGTCAGCTTCTATTTGTGCACTTTGGGGCCATTATTAAGTGAAATAAGGGCTCCTTAAAGAAGCACTGTAACACCACAGTCTGATAACTGAGATATCAATTTAAGTGCCTAACAGGCAGGATATGCTAGAACAAGGAATAATCTACATCCTGGGCAAGACAGCACAAAATTTGCTCATACTGCTCAGAATGACACACAATTAAAAACGTATGAATTGTTTATTCCTGGAATTTTCCTTTTCATATTTTCAGATCACAGATGATTGCTATTAACAGAAACCAAAGAAAACAAAACTGCAGATGAAAGCGGATTACTAGTACAGAGTTTTCCATGTATATGTCCTTCTTTTGAAACTCTCACACTAAGTGATTCATTTGATATCTATTGCATCTCTAGTTGAAACCGTTTCCTCTTGCCTTTGGTGGCATAATGATCTGCTTGATGACAAGTACAGAGTGAAGTGGCACCTAGCACTGTGTCTGCACCGATGGCTTGTTGATTTACAGAACAAGTGTCTCCAAGACATTCACACATTCCTTAAGTCTTCTTTCTCGTCACTTAAATCATTAAGAGGAATTTAATCAACCAACCATATAGGGCTCTGAAGGATTTGCCATGTGTGCAACAATAGCACTATGTACTGTGAGGCAGTCTAATAAGCATTTACTGTTTATTCACAGTAATATCAACTTACACTGGCATTCCTATCATCCTTACTATTTCACTTTACTATCTTTATTCCTGAAAGTTTTCGGACAACATATTCCAAAGTAAAGGTTTTGCATGTTTATAAAAATGTAGAGATTTTATTTAAAATATGATACTAAGGTAGATATTTTCCTCTTCTTCTTTGAGTAATCATATGAAAACAACTAAGAGAATAAGAAATAGAAACCCATTGTCTACTTTTGATTTAATATTTGTAAGTTAAATCACAATAAATGAGTGAAAACTGGAAAATGTAGAAAAAATACAAAAGAAGTGTAGGAACAATCCATGAGAATAAATACATCCTTGGCTGCAGGACTCAGAGAAAGGCATCAGAGCACTATTTTCCAAGCCAAGTGACATATACTTGTAAGCAATATCAATAATTTTTCATCTCCATAAATGAAATTTAAATATGTGCTGGTAGCAAAATATTTTTTGACCAATTCTATCACTGTCTCTAAAAACAGGATATAAAATAGAAAGGTGAATGATAAATCATACACAGATACATCCATACACACCACACAGAGCCATATTTGAAGGAAGTGGACAGTTTCTGAGGCAAGCTGGAGTAGAGAGACTCATGAGAGCTCCTTTGCACTGGTAATCTCAATTTCCTGGAATAAATGAAGGCTAACAAACTCATTAACACATTATTTTGTTTTATAATAAGAACCACTGCTAGCAAGAAATAGGAACTGGCAAACTTTTTCTGCAAAGGATGAGATAATGAATATTTTATGCTTTGTGGGCCACATACAGTCTCTGCAACAACTCCCTCCTCCTCCTTTTCCTTCCAATTCATTAAAAATATGAAATCCATTCATAGTTCACAGACTGTACAAAACAAGGATATGGACCACATTAAAATTACAGTTTGCTGACCCCACAACTAAAACATGGATCTAATAACTCTCTTACCCATCCAAGAGAGATCATATATATAATTGGTCTAGAAGGAATGAATGATGTCATTCAAAGATGAGCAATAAAAAGAACCCATAATAGACATAGGGTCTACAATGAGGCTACCAAAAAGTTAAAAGGAAAACAGATGGTAGAAAATCTGTTCTCAAAAGAATTACTTTTCATGAATCAAATAAAAATACCATAGTGAATTTTATAGAAATCCAATGAAGTAATCACATATATGGGCCTCCCTGGTGGCTCAGATGGTAAAGAAGCTGTCTGTAATGCAAGAGACCTGGGTTTAATCCCTGGGTCAGGAAGATCCCCTGGAGAAGGGAATGGCAACCCACTCTTGTATTCTTGTCTGGAGAATTCCATGGACAGAGGAGCCTGGTGGGCTACAGTCCCTGGAGTCACAAAGAGTCACAAGAGTCGGACATGACTGAGCATGCCACACACACAATTACATATATAAAACAGAGTCAAGGCAGAAATACGAAAGTCAACTATAAAGTAAGCTCTGTGAGAGGATAAACTTTTGTCTCCTTTTACTCTATCATTTGCCTGTATAACAGTGATCTGGCACATATAATAGTGCCTTGCTTCATATATATATTTCATTGAATACCTGAATGAGAAGACAACTTAGAAAAAAAAGCTGGCACAATTTAGGAAAGGGGTATATAAAAACTAAGCTTATCATGGAAATGAAAGCCACTTTGGGGGCAGCAAGAAGGATATCAGACAATTGTGAAGACAGAGTAAAAGACATGAAAGGCAAAAGCTTAAGAAAATGATAAAAGGAATAATAACAAATGATACATGTGGAGAAAAAGCAAAAGATATATATTACATTGAATAGTTGGAGTCCCCAAGAAAAAAATATTAAGTGATAAAGAGAACAAATATACAAAATTAAAATTCAAGAAACTTTCCTAAAAGAGAAAGGGATTTAAATTTACAGGTTCAAAGAGTACAGCATATTCTACCAATAATAAACAAATAAAACTAAATGATAGAGAATGATACAAAGACACAGATTCATTGGATATCAAAGATAAGGAAAGAATTCTTTGGACATCCAGAATAAAAGATCAAGTCACTTAAATCAGAAATAAATGAAACTGGTATCAAACTTCCTTCTGTATGGCAAAATCCAATTCTAAAATGTAGTGCGCAATTAAGATTTTTGAAGAGATCAGCCGAGTGTGATAAAGAATTTAAGTAGTGTCCATCCTGTTATTCAAATATAAACAACACTAAATGCACAATACCTCAGGGAATATAGTTCCCAAGATGCGTTCTTGAAGAACTACTAAAGGACCAATTTCAGCCAAAGAAGAAATGAATGAAGAAACTGTCAAAAGGATTGATGGTGAGCACCAAGTCTGTTAAACATAAGACGAAGTCTAGAACAAATGGACAGGTTATTATTACAGAAGCAAATGTAACTATTATAAATCCAGTATTGAGAAATGTTAGAAATTTAAAGAGCTGGGAGAAGAGAAAAGAAGGTAGAAAGCAGTATAAATAAACTGACTACTTCATTTTATCTCTAGAGGTACAGAAGCTACAAGACACATGTACAGAAATATCCACTGCTGCATTATTTGTAAAACAAAACATTGGCAATAACATAAATGAGTATCAGTTCAGTTCAGTTCAGTTCAGTCGCTCAGTCGTGTCCGACTCTTTGCGACCCCATGAATCGCAGCACGCCAGGCCTCCCTGTTCATCACCATCTCTCGGAGTTCACCCAGACTCACATCCATCGAGTCAGTGATGCCATCCAGCCATCTCATCCTCGGTCGTCCCCTTCTCCTCCTGCCCCCAATCCCTCCCAGCATCACAGTCTTTTCCAATGAGTCAGCTCTTCGCATGAGGTGGCCAAAGTACTGGAGTTTCAGCTTTAGCATCATTCCTTCCAAAGAAATCCCAGGGTTGATCTCCTTCAGAATGGACTGGTTGGATCTCCTTGCAGTCCAAGGGACTCTCAAGAGTCTTCTCCAACACCACACTTCAAAAGCATCAATTCTTCGGCGATCAGCCTTCTTCACAGTCCAACTCTCACATCCATACATGACCACAGGAAAAACCATAGCCTTGACTAAATGGACCTTAGTAAGGAACTGGATAAATACTTTTAAAGTATATCTAAACAAGAGAATAAAGTTTCCATTAAAAGCATTAGGCTATTTTCTAAACTGATAAGGAATAATGCCCAAGACGCAATGTTAAATTAAACAAACATCAAGTTGCAGAGCAGCGAGGAGAGAATGCTGCAGAAGGAAGGAAGCAAACAAGGAGAGAGGATGGTAGAGAAAGAAAGAAAAGTTGATAGGGTCTCTGGAAAATCATGGATGAAGTTATAAATGACATATCACTCTATAACAGAACCTGCTCTTGAAGGGGGAACATGGGGAACTGAGTTATGGGAATGAGAGAAAGATATGCTTTCCAGTGTACACATTTTTATGCCTTTTGAAATGTGCATATGCTGCATATGTGGGTGCTGAGTTGCTCAGTCGTGTCGGACTCTTTGTGACCCCCAGGGACTGTAGTCTGCCAGATTCCTCTGTCCACTGAATTTTCCAGGCAAGAATACTGGAGCTGGTTGTCATTTCCTACTCCAGGGGATCTTCCCAACTCAGGGATTGAACCCATGTGCCCTGCATCAGCAGGTGGCTTCTTTACCACTGAGCTACCTGGGAAACCCCGTATATACTGTGTGAATTATCTAATCAAAAAAGATGAATTAAATAATTTTGTTAGTCAAACATTACATGTTTGGCCTGTCTCAGAATAGTTTAATGAACTAGAAGGAGATAAAGACAGCCCAGAAATCTTCCCTGGATATAATAAAGGTCAAGGAACCCTGTTTGGCTAAAATTGTGTGCTGGAAAGTCGTGTGTGTGCAAAGATCTACATCAGGTCAACAAGAAAAAGGTCAAGTAACTTCATCCAACAAACACAAAGCAAAAACAAGACCCAAAGGGATACAGGCAGAGCATTTCCTATTAGGGCAAATGAATAAAGTGGGCAATTTGACACTTGACTCCAATCTATACACAGAGTCCAGGTGAGCTGCTAAGCAGTTTGAGGTAATCACAGAAAAAGGGTTCCCTTGATACTAAAATGAAACCCATTTCCACTCTCACATATTGTCTCCTGGAAGATCACCATGGAAACCCAGGCTGGTCAGGCAACCACAACTAATCAAAGACAAATTTGTTCTAACTTCTTTACTGTTTTCTTGTATGAAACCTAGAGACACCTCTGCTCTGAGAAGTACCATATCTCTGGATCCCAGAAGGGCTATCTTCCCTTTCCTGTTTTGATTGCTTCCATCCAATAAATGGTTTTGCTTTAAAGACTTCTGTGTCAAATATTTAATTTGATTGACTCCACAAAGGTTAAAAGGAAATAACAAATGGGGTTCAGTGCTAAAAGATATAAGTTATCTCAGTAACTCAGACCTAACTGGCCACCTGCTGGAAATTGCTATAGTTATTTGGCCCCACTCCATCTCTAGAGAGCTGTTTAATTCAGGATTTTATGGAGGTACAGGAGTGATTGAAACCCTTTTATGAAATGAAAACCACACATAGTTTACCATACACTTAACCACTTAGCTTTAGCATAATTATATAAAACTCAATATAATGAAGATGGGGTTATAAAATAAATACCCTATCTCTATTCATAAAGATGTAATGAAACTCCTTATTTCAGCTAAAGAATTTAGCTAAAAATCTATTGTTTTGGTTTGGATATTTCCACTTATACATTTTAATTTTCATTTTATTCTCAATAGCATTTTGTCCCACCTTTATCTGCGTTAGTATGGCACTTCATTAGTGTATCAGTGACCTTATTACTTGAAAAAAATCATTTCTCCTAAAGATAATTGCTTATATTTCACTATAGAATCTGAGTTTTTACCAACTGTACTTCTAAGGAGACTTCGGTTTCCTTTCTGCTCTCAAAAGTGACTGCCACTGGTTACTTATGACCAGTGAGTGATCTGACATGTTCCAGCCTAGGTTAGGCACTCTTCATTTCCTGCCTACTTGCCTCATTTTGCCCTGGAGGCCAAGAAGGGAAATATTATATCTTGGATCCCAACAGAACTGTCTATATGAAGTCTGAAGTAAAACATAATCCCCAGAGGGATGAACAACAGAGTCTGCTACTTGTTGTATAAAAGTATGAAACGGCATTACCTGTAATTTGTAAAAAGATACTGTGGCTATTACTATTTAGCTACTGCATATACTATAAAAAATGTTAACGAAATATCCATTTAAAGTGTCCAAGTTGTCCATTTATTTCTGTGTAAACAGATATAACCATAGCCAAAACTTAATCCATTTACTGGCTATGTAATATTTCATCTAAATACTAATATTTTAATAAAATAGATATTAAATAAATACACATATACACATATGTGTGTGTGTGTATCTTTGGGAAGCAAAACTAGAAAATCTCATTTTAATCTTTGGTTATCAACAACTCTATACTATTATGGTTTGATTTATCAGGGGTAAAACGAAAATTTAGGATAGAGATGGAAAACTCCATTCCACATTTGAGCACAGTTTCTATGCTGACTCAGTGCAACCTTCATTTAAAAGGGGAGTCATAAAAATTACTCTTCCCATCATTGATCATTTGTCTTTTACCTGCATGGAACAGTGATCATTTAATAAAAAACAAAACAAAACATCTCATACCTGACTGCAGATCAAAATGTCTTATCATATTTTAAAAGAGCAAATTATATCTAGGGTGAAAGTGTTGAATAATTCCTGACTAGCACATTCAGTCTTTGTGGTGACTTTTTAGTATAAATCACACATTTTCAAGTGTTACCATAAATTTCCATGCTTTCTTTTATTCGTTCATACTTGCTTTACAAAGTATAAGATAAACATTTAGCTGCCATGGTCTTCTTAGTGTAAGTTATTGGAATGCTCAGTGTTCTTCACAAACTGGAAGTTGAAAAGTAGAGTGGGGAAATATGTTTGAGTCACCAAGACACAAACATATGAGTGATGTCACCAAGACTGTAACATAGATTGTTCCTGACTTCACTGCCTGTCACAAGAGGAACAACTAAAAATTATTCAAGAACAAGACACCAGACTGCATTAGAAGGTAATGTTGACCACCTTGCCTCCTCCCTGGTTCATCACAGCACCGCACAGAGAGGTCTCCTCAGAGTGTCTGGCTCCTCCAAGAAGAAAAGAGACCCCAAGGGAACACTTGGCCCTCCCCTTGCTTTGTGGGAATCACTACTCAGATCTTAGCCCACAGAGGATTACATAGGAATCTGTAGGGCTCAACCACTGGGAATCTGTTACAGAGAAGGGAAGAGGGGCTTGCAACAACCAGCACAGGGATGTATACAGACTGAGTTTGTACTTGCAGTGTGTAAGTGGGTATCCCAACCCACAAATCTGCTCATCTGCAAAACCAGCTTGGCAGCACACTCTGACCAAGAGACTCAGTAGGGAGCAGATCTGCTTGATTCAGATCCTCAAACAAGGAGTGCTGCCATCCCTAGAGCCCACGTGCAGGCAAGGCACTAAGTCACACCCTGCCTGGCCAGAGGGGCTGGTGAGAACACCACGAAAGTGTTCAGCCCAGTGGTGCTCACAAAGGCTGGTGGGCAAAGCTGATCACTCCCAGAGCAGAGCCAGTACTGGGTATGGAGAATTTTCATGCTACACATGTGCAGGGGAAATCATTTATAGCCAAGGCTGAGGGTAGCTCTTGAACCCTTCCTTCCCAGAGAACCTATCTGCAAAATTGAGAGTTGCCTTAGATTGGCCCCTCTCCTCCCCACCCAGGTAAGGAAGCTGAGACAGAGCTCCACCTACCTTCTCTGGCTCCTGGCACCATGACCAGAAGGGCTGGCAAAAAACATGTGGAATCTGTCTGTGCAGCCCAACAGTACTCAAACCAAAAAAGGGCAACCAGAGACCATAGTTAGAACAAAACCAGGGGATTTGATCAGCAAGGGAATTTGCAGCACAGGTCAGCTTGAGTCAAAACAACCAGGAGCTTTACCAGTTTTGAAACTGCTTCTTCTATACCTGGACAGGGAAACTGATTTGTAGCCCAACTCATTACTAAATTCGGTTTCCGGCATGCCTAATTAGGGAAGCTTACCAGAGCACATGGGGAACTGCGTACTCAACAGTCCTGGTTACAGTGGCACTTGAGCCAAGACCACAGCCCATGGCTTTCCCCATCTGCACAGCAAAACCAGTGGCCTCACCTGACCCAGGAATTCAGTGCACACTCTTTCCTGATTTGGGTCCCCGAACAACAAGCTGTGCAGGCCCACGGTTTCATCCTGCTGCTCTGTTAGTGGAGGGAATCTAATTCACATCTCCTTCTACAACTGAATATAATGCTCAGTCCCAACCACCTAGTGAGCCTGTCCAGAGAATCCAAGCAACGGCAAGGTTCACACCACAGCCTCAGCCTCACTGTGATAGGGAACTGAGCCAGCAGTCCTGCCCAGCTGTTCTCAGCCAGTGGCACACTCCCAGTCCTCCAGCTCTGAATTTGGATGATATGCTTCACCAAAATATAGACTATAATAGTAGATCCCACCTGCCTAATGACAATATCAGCAGAAACACCCAAACTGAATTGATTGCTGAAGATTCATTTCTGCCAAAGCAAATCTATAAAGTCTGGAAAAGGAACCCCATTGCTCGAATATACAGATATCGATGTAAGGAACCAAGGATCATGAAGAGCCAGGTAAATATGACACCACCAAAGGAGACAGTGTGCTCAGAAGCTCAGTGGTATCTGACTCTTTGCAACCTCATGGACTGCAGCCCTCCAGACTCTTCTGTCCATGGGATTCTCCAGAAGAGAACAGCAGAGTGGGTTGCCATTTTCTCCTTCAGGGAATATTCCAGATCCAAAGATCAAACCCAAGTTTCTTTTGTCTCCTGCACTGGCAGGTAGATTCTTCATGACTAATGCCACCTGGGAAGCCCACCAAACAAGACTAATTAAGCTTTAATAACTTATCTTGGAAGAAAAGCTATGACAAGCCTAGACAGCATATTAAAAAGCAGAGACATTGCTTTGCCACAAAGGTTTGCTTATGTACAGGAAAAGAAGCCATCATTAAAATGAAAAGAAGACTTAAAGAACAATAAAAAATATTTTAAAACCATACATCTGATAAGGAGTTGATATTAAAAATTCATACCATTTCCCACGCAAAAATTCATGGCAAACGACCTGAATAGACATTTCTCCAAAGAATATATATTAAATGGCAATGGGTACATGAAAATACAGTCACCAGAGCAATGAAAATTTAACCATAATGGGATGTATTACTATATACCTGTTGGAAAGTCCATCATCAAAAAAGAGATAACAAATGCTAGTATGGATGTGGAGAAAGGGAACCCTTGCAATGTTGTTGCAATATAAGAACTACCACCTGGCCTAGCAATTCCACTTCTGGTAACATATTCAAATAAAACAGAGACATTAACTCTAAAAGATATCTGCACCCAATGTACGTGGCAGCATGATTTACAGTAGACATGGAAACAACCTAAGTATCTGTTGATGGATGAAGAAGTTATAGTGTGTATATACATACCTTCCCGATGCAGGAATCGAACCAGGGTCTTCGGCGTTGCAAGCAGACTTTTTACCAGATGAGCTACCAGGGAAGCCCCTATGGTGTAGACACACACACATATAAACACACTTATAAACACACTCATATACACACACAGTGGGCTATTACTCAGCCATAAAAAATAAGGAAATTCTATAATTTGTAAAAACATAGATGAACTCTGAAGATATGTGAAGTGAAATAAGTCAGAAATACAAATATTGTATGATCTCACTTATATGTGGAATCTAAAAACAAAAACAAACTCACAGAAAAAAATCTGATATGTGGTTATCAGATGAGTAGGGTAGGAGAAGGAAAATTGGAGGAAGATGGCCAAGACATGTAACAGTCCCGTTATAAGATAAATTTGTACTAGGAAATAAATGCACAATAGTATGACTATAGTTAATATTGCTATATGCTATACAGAAAAATTGTTGAGAGTAAATCTTATGAGTTCTCATCAGAAAGTTGTTTTTTTTTTCTTCTTTTTATACTTTATCTTTATGATATGACAGATGTTAGTTGACCCTATCACTTCACAAATGTAAATCAAATCATTATGCTGTAGGCTTTAAACTTACACAGTGATGTATATCAATTATTTTTCAGTAAAACTGGGGGGGAAATGTTAAGTATTAATGCACAAAGCTATCTTTAAAGTAAGTATACTATTCACTTTGTGTTCTAAGAGAATTGTTTGAATATTTCTAAAAAGAAATTAAAAACATGAGTTATGGTCTTTTAGTCTCTGGAAAGTAAATGCAGATTATATTTTTCCATCATAAATCTGTAGTTTTGGATAGCATCATTCACATTTATACCTTCTCATATCAAACACAGTGTCTGGACAAAATAAGAAGCTAGTATATTTGGCAAGCAGAAATAAATATAAATTACCTGATTCTCAGAGCAAACATTAAGGCAAATTCAGGCAATTATATTCCTTTTCTCTTCTATGTCAATGTTCTATTGACGATGACAACAAATACACAGACTCCTAGGATCAGGGAAGGAAAGAAAAAGGAAAACTATAAAGCCAAATAGAAAACTAAATCAGAAAGAAGGCTTATGAGAAAATATGAATAGAATCATAAGAATTAAAACTTTAGTAAGAGTTTTAATGAGAGATCTCTGGGACAACATTAAACTCACCAACATTCCCATTGTAGGGGTCCCAGAAAGAGAAGAGAGAAATGACCTGAGAAAATATTTGAAGAATTAATAGCTGAAAACTTCCCTAACATAGGAAAGGAAATGGCTATCAACAAAGTCCAGGAAGCACTGTGTCCCAGGCATGATAAATCCAAGGAAGAACACAGTGAGACACATAGCAATCAAAAGTTCATAAATGGATAAATAGACAATAATAGCCATTGTTTGCCATATCAATGACTTGAGAAAATTGTAAGGTTATAGTATATATTAAAAGAAAGTGAGAAATTATTAAGGAAGCAATATAAAAATAATCTCTATTACAGAAAAAGTATTCACTGATAAGTGAAATAAAAACCAGAGTCAACCAAGTGAATATTGCTAATAAAATTTAGAATTCAAGGCTTGTTTCTGTAATTCTATTATATGCATTGAAAAAACTGACCTCATAACATCTCTGTGAAAAAATTTTGTTCCAATACATTTTGCAATGGAGGAATTAGCTAATCAGATATAAAATGAATAGAGACACTGTTGCCTGAAAATAAAAAATTTCTTTTAATTTTTTGGACTGTTTCTAATTGTACAAACCATCATATCAGTGTCCAAAGAGAAAAATAATAGTTAATAAGAATTATTCTTTCTAGCATAACTTGGACCTTGGAGCAATGGAGATTATTAGAAGACATTTGGAACTTTTTCCTGCCTTTAGATTCTACTGAGAAAAAATCTGAGGACTGGAAAACCTTAGTTTTAATCTAGGTTCCATTTAGTCATTCTGCAACATTGAACTTCGCCTCTAGTTTTCATCTTTACTAAAACGAACATTGTTACACCAGATACCTCTCTCCAAATATACTTTTCTTGTTACACAACTTTCACTAAATAAATTCAAAGATGTAGAAATTACAGTAATTATCCAAGTGATTTGATTAGTATAGTCTGCCTATTTAGGTGACCTGGGTGAATATAATTCCTTTTTCTTAAATAGAATTTTTAAATGTGCATGTTAGTCATGTAATTCTTGAAATTATCCTTTCAACTACTTCTGGATAGATAGCATCAGACACAAAACAGTTCAGCCATTCAAGAGGTTATGCTCCTGCCCTGCCTGCAATAGTTAGAAATTTTTTCTTTTATAAATGTCTGAATTAATTATACTTCTTATGGTATCTACAGTCCTATCTTTATACACACCCCCATTTGCTTACTTTTGCCATTGAAACCATGTGGAAGTGAATACCTTTTACATTAACTATAATAAACCTAGCCCATGTATGGTTCTCTCTGAAACTGAGGTTTCATTTGCTAAAAAAAGGAAAAAGCCAAAGGAAAATAAACACCTGTCTTTTGGTGAATTCGTTGCTAATTGTATGTTCAATACAGAAAATGCATATTTACCCGTGTGACAATAAGTAACAAAGAATAAACATTTATAATTCCTAGATATAAACTGTAAACTTTATCAATTAATTTATTTTTTGAGCTGTTATTTAGAAATAGTGAACTCTTGAAGTAATCAGAGCTTATTTGGAATAATTAGTGATATGTCCACATAAGTTCATTAGTCTCCAGAGAAAAAAGAAGGTCAAACTGGAGGTACGCAGTTACTGGAGCAACACTGTCAGATCAAGCAAGGGGGATACATTCTTGCCCAAGGTACAAAGCCAAGCAAAGTCAATGTGTCTGAGCAAAATGTTCTAGACCATTCTGTTCAGTGCCCAGTAGAATTAAATTGCAAGTCACACATATAATATTTAAATTTTAGTAGTCAAAAGTAGAATAATCTGAAGTTAATTTAGAAATATACTTATTTAAACAAATATATGCATATTACTTTAATGTAATCGATATTTTAAAAATTGAAATATTTTGTATTTTTGTACTATTAATAAGTTTTTAAATCCAGTGTACATTTTACACTTGCAGCATAGTTCCATTTGGATTAGATACTCGTAGAGTACTTGATAGCTACATATAGCAATGATTATAATAGGTGGCAGAGGTCTAGACAACAGTCAAGACCACCCATATTAATTATGCTCTTCCTCACAAAACTGCTACACACATACTGCATCTTCCCACCTCTAACATCAAACAAAGATATCATCCCAAAGATTTATGCATGTTGAGGCACGTTGTCCCCTAACCCTAGGTAGACACACATAGAAAAGTTTTCTGCCTTTATTCACTGGCCATCTTACTTTAGATACATAAAAGATAATTTTATGAACACTGGGGTACACGTGTCTCTTTCAATTCTGGTTTCCTCTGTGTGTATGCCCAGCAGTGGGATTGCTGGGTCATAAGGCAGTTCTATTTCCAATTTAAAGATGGCAATGATGACCCTGTATGTGAGACAGCAAAAGAGACACAGATGTATAGAACAGACTTTTGGACTCTGTGGGAGACGGAGAGGGTGGGATGATTTGGGAGAATGGCATTGAAACATGTATACTATCATGTAAGAATGAAGCACCAGCCTATGTTCAATACAGGATACAGGATGCCTGGGGCTGGTGCACGGGGATGACCCAGAGAGAGGAAAAGGGGTGGGAGGTGGGAGGGGGATTCAGGATTGGGAGCTCGTATACACCCGTGGTGGATTCATGTAAATGTAAGGCAAAACCAATACGGTATTGTAAAGTAAAATAAAGTAAAAATTAAAATAAAATAAAATAAATAAAGAATCTCCACACTGTTCTCCATAGTGGCTGTACTAGTTTGCATTCCCACCAACATTGTAACAGGGTTCCCTTTTCTCCACACCCTCTCCAGCATTTATTGCCTGTAGACTTTTGGACTGCAGCCATTTTGACTGGCATGAAATGGTACCTCATTGTGGTTTTGATTTGCATTTCTCTGATAATGAGTGATGTTGAGCATCTTTTCATGTGTTTGTTAGCCATCTGTATGTCTTTTTTGGAGAAATGTCTATTTAGTTCTTTGGCCCATTTTTTGACTGGGTCATTTATTTTTCTAGAATTGAGCTGCAGGAGTTGCTTGTGTACTTTTGAGATTAGTTGTTTGTCAGTTGCTTCATTTGCTATTATTTTCTCCCATTCTGAAGGCTATCTTTTCACCTTGCTTATAGTTTCCTTTGTTGTGAAGAAGCTTTTAAGTTTAATTAGGTCCCATTTGTTTATTTTTGCTTTTCTTTCCAATATTCTGGGAGGTGGGTCATAGAGGATCCTGCTGTGATTTATGTCTTGGAATTTAGAAAGATGGTAATGATAACCCTGTATGCGAGACAGCAAAAGAGACACAGATGTATAGAACAGTGTTTTGGTCTCTGTGGGAGAGGGAGAGGGTGGGATGATTTGGGAGAATGGCATTGAAACATGTATAATATCATATATGGTATGCTGCAAAATAGAAAGTTAATTCTTCCTCTCTAGGATGGAGTTTGAAGGCTAATATAGATTAGGTACTTTCTGACAGTGCCTACAGCAAAGATAGTGTCTAGAACGGAACAAATGTTTGGTTTTTCAATGAATAAATAACAGTAGAGGAAGGTAGCTCATCCCCTGTCAGGTACCCACTGAAATATAAACATCACCCCATCTGGAGTCTACTATCATCACTCCCTCCGTATTGTCATCAACTGAGTTATCTGCTTCCCTGCGTCAATTGAGATGTCTACTCCCTGGCCACACAGTCCATGCCATCATCCGCCGCCAAGACTTCACCTCAGCCACACATCCATTTGAGGTCTACTGCCTCTCACTGCCTGGCACCTTCCCAGGAGCAGATACATACTTAGGTGCTCTTTCATGATTATTTGAGGTTACAGTATTTGATGGGACTACCCGGGATTGCCCCTTGGCTCTCATGTCAGAGTGCTTCTAGGTTTCTAAATGAAAATTGGAGCAGATTCACTATTATTTTCAGATACACACATGTAGTTGGCGTCATCTCTTTCTCCTTTCTCAAGTGTGTACCAGGCAACGAATAGGTATCAAGGCACAGATCTTCTCAGAACTCTCAACCACATATAACTTTCTTACCAACCCATCTTACTCAGAGAGGATTTTGATCTCAGCTTCTGCAGCGACAGAACAGGGAGTTGTTGATAAATCATTAAATGAAATATTTTAGTACAACTTCTTAAATGATGCAGGGTTTTCCTTTAAAATCAGTCACATTCAACTTGTGGAATATTATGCTTTAGAAAACGGTACAGTTTTTCTTTCTCTTTTATCTGTAATGGCTGAATTTGTTAATATGCTAAGGATAAATAGGTGGATAAAACCAGCAAAACAGAAAACCATGTTAACTCATACAAATTTTTTTTACAAGGGGCTTCCCTGGTGGCTCAGAGGTTAAAGCGTCTTGCCTGGAATGCAGGAGACCTGGGTTCGATCCCTGCGTCGGGAAGATCCCCTGGAGAAGGAAATGGCAACCCACTCCAGTACTCTTGTCTGGAGAATCCCATGGAGGGAGGAGCCTGGTGGGCTACAGTCCATGGGGTCGCAAAGAGTCGGACACGACTGAGCGACTTCACTCACTCACTCATACTTTCTACTCTAAAGAACAATGGATGAGAGAGAAACACACTATTCATTTGAACGCAGTAATCTGCCGAGGAATACACAAAATATTCAGATACCTACATTCTTCCTTAATTTCTTTACCATATGTATTGTGCTGTAAGTATATATTATGCTGTACTCTTGGATTTGTGTACTTTTCCTGTTAAAAGTATTAAAAAACACAATCTAAATATGATAAATATCAGAGGGTCTTAGATATTGAAAAATTAAAGTAAGAAAAACTTTTGAAAGAAATGAAAGTGAATGTTACAGCTCCAAAGGAACATGCCTAAGGAAATCCATGGCCTGCGCCATCAGGACAAAATGGAAGAATAATTAAAACAAGAGATGGATACACTACAGCCATCGTCTGATCTAAGGGGCACCGAAGTGTGCTTATGGAAGATTGAGGGTGCAGACAAAATGCTGATGGCACTACTCAGCAACCAGTCTCATCTGCAGGACCAAGCAATAAGTATCTATGTCACTCTAGTGACACAGATTTTACCTTCATAACAATGATGACCTTCCGCCCATTTCTTAAAGATACTACCAATATCACACTTCACTATACTTGGGCTTCCTACGTGGCTCAGTACTAAAGAACCTGCCTGTCAATGCAGGAGATGTAAGAGACGTGGCTTTGATCCCTGGTTTGGGAAGATCCCCTGGAGGAGGAAATGGCAGCCCACTCCAGTATTCTTGCCTGGAGAATTCCATGGTCAGAGGAGCCTGGTGGGCTAGTCCATGGGGTCTCAAAAGAGTCAGATACAACTGAGCAACTGAGCACACACATTCATATCAAGCAAACTCAATGCCTTTTTTCAGAAATAAATTGCAATGCTTATCTATATCTACTGTATCATTACTTTATATTATTTGAAATCTAAGTAATACACTTAGAGTAAGATGTTTTAGTACTTGAAGTTTTTATTAAGTCTTTTCCCCTATAAAATCATTTAAAATTTGAGTTCCACTGCAATACTATCTTTTTCATGAAATTCCATAATATGTTTATTTTTAAGAACACATGTACCACATTACGGAAGAAATGACTCTATATTTAAAATTCTAATACATTTAATGATTTCCATTTTTTGCAGCACTATACCCTTTAGGTCTATCCTTTTGAATTGGTCTAAAGCAATACTACAGAGTAAAGCTGTATTGTTTAAATAATAACTACCTCACATAGTTTAATTTGTAACCATAGAAATATAACCCTCAAAATCCTGGGTTTAGAACAACCATAATCTTTTCCTATTAATGTTTGACCCTTTATATCCATCCTGAAATGAGTCATTATCTTTTTAATGATTAAAAGCCATAGATTTTATGTTTTCACAAAATCTTGAGGTTGTTGAGATGATAAAGATGGTACTTGATCGTAATATGCTTGGGGTATGGTCAGGAGATGTAAAATAAGAAAGAAGAATGTGTACATAAAAGCATTAGTCATGGAGTGAGCAGAATAAGAAGAAATTATTTGCAACAGAAAGAAAAGGGAATATCAACAATATCTAGCCAGGGTTCTTATCTACTTGAAATATCAGCAAATTCTGAAAAATGAGAAATAATGGTGACTCATGTCCCCCAGGGAGCGCATAAACAAGTTTTTTGTTTGTTTATTTTAGACTCCCGCCAGCCAGTGTCCAGAGCAGTGCGGTGCCCCGGTGCCAGTCCATGGGAAGGTGATCCAGGGTGGCAGGCACATTCAAGCTCCTTCTGGCCCATAAACTAGCATTTGAATATCACTTTGCAGTTCACAAAGTTCATTTAATACCCATCGACGCCTTTAATCCTAAGTAAGATAATATTTTCATTATCCCCAATTCACTGATAAGAATACTTGGTCAAATTCATACAGGGTCACACATGTCAGATAGGAGGAACCCAGATTCACAGACTCCAACCCAGGTAGTGAAAGTGAAGTCGCTCAGTCGTGTCCGACTCTTGGAGACCCCATGGACTGTAGCCTATCAGGCTCCTCTGTCCATGGGATTTTCCAGGCAATACTGCTGGAGTGGATTGCCATTTCCTTCTCCAGGGGATCTTCCCAACCCAGGGATCAAACCCAGGTCTCCCGCATTGCAGACAGACGCTTTACCGTCTGAGCCACCAGGGAAGTCCTAACCCAGGTAACTTATCCCATACTCTGCTACCAAATTGCTATCAGCTGACCTAGGAATCCTCTTCTTTTATAATTAAGTTACAACAAAGACTCCAGAAAAGCTCAGTTCAGTTCAGTCGCTCAGTCGTGTCCGACTCTTTGTGACCCCATGAATCACAGCGCACCAGGCCTCCCTGTCCATCACCATCTCTCGGAGTTCAGACTCACGTCCATCAAGTCCGTGATGCCATCCAGTAAGGCTTTCTTATCTCTTCCTGCTATTCTTTGGAACTCTGCACTCAGGTACTTATGTCTTTCCTTTTCTCCTTTGCTTTTCATCTCTCTTCTTTTCACAGCTATTTGTAAGGCCTCCCCAGACAGCCATTTTGCTTTTTTGCATTTCTTTTCCACGGGGATGGTCTTGATCCCTGTCTCCCGTACAATGTCACGAACCTCATTCCATAGTTCATCAGGCACTCTATCTATCAGATCTAGGCCCTTAAATCTATTTCTCACTTCCACTGTATCATCATAAGGGATTTGATTTAGGTCATACTTGAATGGTCTAGTGGTTTTCCCTACTTTCTTCAATTTAAGTCTGAATTTGGTAATAAGGAGTTCATGATCTGAGCCACAGTCAGATCCTGGTCTTGTTTTTGTTGACTGTATAGAGCTTCTCCATCTTTGGCTGCATAGAATATAATCAATCTGATTTCAGTGTTGACCATCTGATGATGTCCATGTGTAGAGTCTTCTCTTGTGTTGTTGGAAGAGGGTGTTTGCTATGACCAGTGCATTTTCTTGGCAATACTCTATTAGTCTTTGCCCTGCTTCATTCCAAATTCCAAGGCCAAATTTGCCTGTTACTCCAGGTGTTAACAGTGTCTATAATCTAAGAACTTTAGTCTTGACTTTGTTGATAAATTTTTTCCAGAATTTTTAAGTGATGTGTGAAAGTGAAGTCGCTCTTTGCGACCCCATGGACGGTAGCCCACAAAGCTCCTCTGTCCATGGGATTCTCCAGGCAAGAGTACTGGAGTGGGTTGCCATTTCCTTCTCCAGGGGAACTTCCTGACCCAGGGATCGAACCCAGATCTCCCACATTGCGGGCAGACGCTTTAACCTCTGAGCCACCAGGGAAGCCCTAAGTGATGTATACATTTTGTTATATCTTCTGAGAAACTCTTTGTTACTCCTCTCATTCCAAACAAAATAAGGGTCCTTCCAACTGAGCAACACATACTGAGAATTTTTTTTAAATTTCAGATTATAATGTAAGAACAATGTCAGTTAAATGCATATATATATATATATATATTCTTAGAATCTTAGTTGTACTTTCTACCAGACAACAAAGAGACAAATAGAAAATCTGCAGTTTATTCAACTCATTGGTTTTCATCCAGCTATTTTGTACTGGCAAGGTCTACACATAACAAAAGACTTGATTCAGCCAACTCAGTAGCAAAAACAAGAAGTCATATTGGTCATGAGTTATGTATACCAAATCATAACTAATGAGAATTTTGCTAATCAACTAGTTGTCAAGGAGCCTTGAAAATACAGCCTAATCAGCACACAGCAAAGTTCCTATATCATAGATGCACTTGCCTATTTCAAAGAATTCTATAGCAATTGTAGGAAAGAGAAGTCTATTTTTGAATGCTAGCATGTATTGGAAAAAATTCCAGAATGATTAAGTCTTCTGGCATGTATTTTAGCTATTACAGCTGTTTGCAATATATATGTGCTACATCTATATTTGAAATCTCTGCTATTGCCATTCACCATCTGTCCAAAGATGGGTGAAAATGCCTATGTTTTTTTGTTCATTGCTTATACTGCACATAGCAATTTGCCAAACCTGTATTATTTTTCTTAGTCTTTTTCAAGCATCTAATCAATATCTTAGAAATGTTAAAGTAAAAGTCTCTGACAACTGAAAATATAGTTTACTTTTAAAATTAGTAGAGGACTAGGATATTTCTCACAGTAATTTTGACTAATTATTAACTATTTAATAATGCCCTGGTTATCCAGAACACTGCCTTCTAAATCTCAAATCTCTGGAATACAACAGGGAAAAAATCTAAAAACACTAAAGACAGTGTCACAAGTTCTACAGCCATAAAATAGTCCCTTATGAGAATCGATTCATGGGAAAAGACACTGATGCCTGGAAAGATTGAGGGCATAAGGAGAAGGGGGTGTCAGAGGATGAGATGGTTGGATGGCATCATCTATTCAATAGGCATGAGTGTGAACAAACTCCAGGAGATAGTGAAGGAAAAGGAAGCCTGGCATGCTGCAGTCTATGCGGTCACAAAGAGTCGGACATGACTGAGCAACTGAACAACAGCATCAAAGTGTGGGAAGTAAAACTGTTTAATGTGTTAACTATATAAAACAATCTGCTGCTGCTGCTTAGTCACTTCAGTCACGTCCGACTCTGTGCGACCCTCTAGACCATAGCCCACCAGGCTCCTCTGTCCATGAGATTTTTCTAGGCAAGAGTTTTGGAGTGGGTTGTCATGCCCTGCTCCAGATCTTCCTGATCCACGAGGGATCGAACCCGAGTTTCCTGTATTGCAGGCAGATTCTTTACCACTGAGCCGCAAGGAAAGCCCATAAAACAATCTACTTTATACCATCTATACCCATAATTTTAAGCCATGTAGACTGAATTAGATTCCAAAATTCAAACCCAAAGGTTTCTTCCTTCAATAAAAATCCCCTGACACAAAATCCAAAACAAAGTTCTATTCCACAGAAGATGGTCCTTATGTACACACAAATTTTACCTTTATGAGGCAACTGAATAAAACTGAAATTTAAAAATCAGAATTTTGAACACTTAGTTTCTTCTGCCTCTGTAGAATTGCTTCTGAATAAATGTCACAGTGGAATAATTGCCCTACAACATCTCAAGTTGATTCTGTGTCTTCAGAATTAGTCTTTTTCACAACAGATGAATCATTCTCAAGACTCACTGGAAGATCGGTCACTAATCCATTTTTCTATATATATATATTATGTAATGACATATTCATTAAGGTATTCTCATCCTCAAATCACTTATACCACAAACATTTTCTAGGATTGCATTTTAAATGTCAACACTTGTAACTGAAGACTCAACATGCTTCAATTTAACTTTGTAATTAACCAAGCCCCTTTTTCCTGAGTATTATAATCAGGTACTCTTAAGTTTCACTTAGCCTAGTCAGAAATATAACTACACTTTCCATAGAAGACAATCAACACACAGACACTATTCTTCGTTGCCAATTTTGTAAGGGTAGAAGGGCTTATTTGGCCATCAATTTACTGACAGGCTATCTCTATCTGATAAAATACAATTTAAAACTTGTCTTTCTTTTCAAAATTCAGGGATTTGCATTTTAAAGGTCAAGACATATTTGCCCTTTTAAACATGCATTTATTTATAACTATACTGTCTTTATGAACCTTGGTTCTGGAATTATTCAAGATTTGACCAACAAGATAAAATACTGAATTAAATATTTCTAAAAATTGTGCATCAAATGAGGATAAGAAAGAGTTCCACTTTCTCGTATATACTATAGTAGGATTTTGCTAGATAATTTAAAATATCTGCAGCTCCCATTTACAATAACTCAATGTTGATTATAGGCCTCTAAATCACTTAGTTTGTGATATGGGGATCTAGCATAGTGACTTAACTAAAAAGGCAACACAAATCTTTGCTGAAACAAACTGTGATATACATGTAAACAGACAAGTGATAGTACAGGATAATAACTGGTTAAACAGAAGTTATTTCAAACAAATACATTGTTATGAGAAAACATAAGATGAAGAAACGAATGCTGAATGTGAAGTTAAGAAGGTTTTCACCAAAGAAGTTACATTTGAACATATTCATGAAACATTTATTTAGAACCTAAGAAGAATTTTTTTAAAAAAGCCCAACTTCGTAATATATGATATCAGTTGACTTTGTGTAGGGATTTCTTTTACTTTTCTCCCTTCAAGTTTCTGCTTATCATTATTAACTGCTTCTGAGTGTGTAGCTTTATTTTTTATTGCTGGAATCATAATTATTATTTTATCCAAGACATCATGCAGTGAGAGAGTTTAAGAGAGAGGACAAGAAAAGCCTCCATGTCTGTAATAGTGGTTACAAAGCTTATCTGAATTATGCTTCTACAGAACCTGCTCACTTTTTATGCTCGATGCCAACCACAGATTAAAAGCAAATCTCATCACGGATTGCTCAGAATTCGTCAAGGCACTGCCATTGCTTGGATTAAAATCCAAACCCCTGTCCAGGGCTTAAAAGGTCAATGATGAAATGCCAATTACCTTCCTCTGCAGCCTCTTGGCTTACCTCTCCCAGCTTACCAAACTCAAGAAATAATGACTTTCTTACTGTGTTTCCTTTTCCTCTGCCTGTCAAAATTTCCATTTTAGTAATATTTTAAAGAGCCCTGGAGCAAAGTCGCCTGGTTGGAAACCTGATTTCAACACTCCCTAGATGTGAAACCTCTAAACATTTATATAGTCATTCCAAGTCTCAATTTCTCCATATAAAATGGGATCCTTTATGATTGTTGTGAGGATTAAATGAGATAATATATGTAAAGTACTTAAAACATTACCCGCCACCATAAATAAGCTTTTATATAGGTTATCTATCATAATTGTTTTGTTATTTTAGAAAATCAAAAATACTTATTGAATGAATAGATAAGTCTTGTTACTAGTTAGAGAAATGGACTGGACTCGCATAGTGAAGAAAGCATGGCATTTGGAGGCTGACAAGCATAGATTTGAGTTGGAGCTTGCACTTTCCTCTCTATCTCTATCTCTCATACACAAATATGCAAACCCACATGCATACACACAAGAGTATATGCCCAGGAAATCTAAAGCACAGACATCTGAAATCATTGCAAATACAAGTTAAGTGTCCTTCATTAATTCTTAAGACCTGAAGTATGTCAAAGAAAAGAGGCAGTTATTGTGACAAAAGTTGTATTACACTCTGTATCCTCAGTGGAAGAAGGCAGGCAATGGGTAACACATTAAAGAATGCCATGTAAACATGTTTTAAATGAGTATATTTCAGAACATAGAGCAGTAGGCAAGACTACCGTACTGACACGAAACATTTCTGTCATCTCCTTGGCTTTGCAGCCTTCTGTGAACTGCCAGACCTTCTCTGTGCTCTTGTTGCACAGATATGATACCACTTAACCATGCTTCATATGCACAGAGCATCCTCCTCCTCCCCTCACACCTGTACTCCAGCTGCTCCAGTCTGGTTTCTAGCCAGACCTGTCCACCAGCACTGCTACTGGTAAGTTCACCAATATCTTCAAGTTTCTGAACCCAAAGAATTCATATAGCCCTTTCATATCTTACAAAACTTCCCCAGATGGATTTCTGGATTTTGAAGCCCTCCAACCTCTTCTCTATATTCATCAGATTCTCTCACCAAATCATCCTGACCTCTCTTCTATATTATCCATCCCTCCCTTCCTAACATCTAAACACTACCCTCCTCCGAATCTGGCCATGGCTGTCACCTCCCCTCTGTCACTATTCTCTCCCTAGGTGATCTCATCGGTCCCCATGATGTAAATGACCATGTATATGTTGAGGCCAAACCAACTACTCTGTTGGCAAGATCAATGATATGACAAATCTACTTCGTCCAAAAGTGAGCTCTTGATTCCTACCCCCAGAACTGTGTACCTCCTCCTGGCTTCTGTTTCTTCACAAATGATACTAGCATCCTTTTGCTGTTCATTTCAGAAATCTAGAAGCCATTCTTGTTCTTCAGCATTCCCTACACTCCCCATCTTTAATCATTCATTCAACAACATCCATAAATTCTGTCTCTAAAAATATTTGTCTGATCTAATCATTTTCTATCTTCATTTCCAAGGACATTCTGTTACAAAACAAAACCATATTTCACTAGAAACTGCAATGGTCCTCTTTTATGTTTTTAAAGACAGTTTTATTGAGTATGTGCTGTGCTGTGCTTAGTCGCTCAGTCATATCCTACTCTTTGTGACCCTGTGGAGTACAGTTCCCAGGCTCCTTTGTCCATGAGGATTCTCCAGGCAGGAATACTGAGATCCTCCTCCAGGGGATCTTCTTCCCAAGCCAGGGATTGAACCCAGGTCTCCCACATTGCAGGCAGATTCTTTACCAGCTGAGCTACCAGGGAAGCCTCTTTATTGAGTATAAATGTACTTTAAAAAAAGCTGATATACAAAAAGACTGGGTATATTTAATATTAATAATTTTATCTCTGTGCTCCTGCCTTTGAATCCATCTTAGTCATTCTCCACACTATGGTCAGGGTGACCTTGATGCTTGCTCCTCACAAGATCATTTTGAATTCACCGAAAATTTTCTTACTGATGCCTTTTCACACTAATGAAGTAACTATGACATTATACTTTTAAAATTTTTATTTCCATTTTTCTTCTTGAAATATCTACATCATTTCTAAATATTCAGAAACCATTTGCTGTTTTCCTTGGAGGTCATTAAAATAGTGATGAAATTAGCAGCATTATTTCAAATTAAGTTTTCCTGAAAAGCCTTTGATTTAGATTCATTAAGACAACTATTATTTTACTATCTAAAAATAAAATCCAATCATGGTTGCTAAGATATAATAATGCATTTATATCTGTCTCTTATACACATCTAGTTAGAGAAATGGACTGGACTCGCATAGTGAAGAAAGCATGGCATTTGGAGGCTGACAAGCATAGATTTGAGTTGGAGCTTGCACTTTCCTCTCTATCTCTATCTCTCATACACAAATATGCAAACCCACATGCATACACACAAGAGTATATGCCCAGGAAATCTAAAGCACAGACATCTGAAATCATTGCAAATACAAGTTAAGTGTCCTTCATTAATTCTTAAGACCTGAAGTATGTCAAAGAAAAGAGGCAGTTATTGTGACAAAAGTTGTATTACACTCTGTATCCTCAGTGGAAGAAGGCAGGCAATGGGTAACACATTAAAGAATGCCATGTAAACATGTTTTAAATGAGTATATTTCAGAACATAGAGCAGTAGGCAAGACTACCGTACTGACACGAAACATTTCTGTCATCTCCTTGGCTTTGCAGCCTTCTGTGAACTGCCAGACCTTCTCTGTGCTCTTGTTTAGAAATAAATATTTTTTTAAATATGATTTCTTACTGAGAGATGCTCATTTTCCTTCTGATATGAACACTCTTTATATTTTGGCTTATATGAAATCAATACATGTAGAAAAAATCACATTAACTAAGAGCAGTATTTTTCCCTCATTATTTTGTTAAAAGATAGAGACAGTTATTTTGGTTTCTGATGCAGTCTGACTGTATTTATGTGATGCTTATAAAAGGATGATTCTGACTCAGCAGCACATTGCTATGGACGTGAATAATAGTCTATGTCTATAAGACTTTTCTCAAACACAGGTACACCTGAATGTAAAATATAAATGGATAAATCAAGAGGAGAAATCAATCATTCAAGTTATTTGACATTTCATAGGAATAAAATTGCAACTTTATTCTTTGACTGAATATTTTATTTTTTGATATAAGAATGGTGTCCAATCAACACTGTGAAATGGAAATAGTGACCTAAGGCAATATAAAGAAAATGATTTTACTTCTGCACAATCACTCTAAAAATATAGTCTAATCAATTGTTGCTATACACCATACATAAACAACATCTTCCTCGCGTATTACAAAGGAAGTGCAAATTGTCTAAATACCTTCAAACAAATAGCATTTGCATATTTTTCTCCTGACATCTGTGTTAATCACTCGTATTTACAGAATTCATCAAACATTGCTCAATTTGCTGTTCTCTGTACACATGGTAACAAGTATAGAAAGTTATATTATAATTAATAATAGTTGTTCAGGAGTCATTTATCTGTCTGTTAGCTTAAGCTTAAGCAGCATGGTATAGCCTGGTGCTTTGTGGAAGTGAAGTAAGGGTTCATCAGAATGGTAGCAGCTCCTGGAGATTACAGTGTGGCTTTGAATGAAAGAAACTGAAAATTTACTTACTAACAGGGTCAGCAGGAATTCAAGAGTGGAATGAAGCATCTGTGACCATATCATTTATCATCCAAACCAAGACATTTCTGAAAGAGAAAAAGAATAGTTAGCAATTATATCAAGACAACAGAAATAAAGTGAGACCTTCCACACAAACAAGATGTAAGGTCACCATAGGATAGTTTCACCCTAAGGAGATAGAAATTTGAGATCAAGATAAAAATAAGTTATAGGAAAAATGACTATTTTTCAATTACTGTCAGGTAACAGGGACCTAAATGATTGTCTCTAGAGATAAATGTGACAGGAGGTGCCATTCTGTGATAAGGTCTCCAGATACAATATGCTGCTGCTGTTGCTAAGTCACTTCAGTCGTGTCAGACTCTGTGTGACCCCAAAGACGGCAGCCCGCCAGGCTCCCTTGTCCCTGGGATTCTCCAGGCAAGAACACTGGAGTGGGTTGCCATTTCCTTCTCCAATGCATGAAAGTGAGAAGTGAAAGTGAAGTCGTTCAGTCGTGTCTGACTCTTAGTGACTCCATGGACTGCAGCCTACCAGGCTCCTCCATCCATGAGATTTTCCAGGCAAGAGTACTGGAGTGGGGTGCCATTGCCTTCTCCAGATACAGTATAGGACTCCAGTTAAATCTGAATTTCAGATAATCAACAAATAATTTCTTAATATAGGTATGTCTCCAGCAATGGTTGGATCTACTTTGTACTTTGACAATTTTTCATTTATCTGAAATTCACATTTAATTGTGAGTCCCATATTTTTATCTGCTAAGTCTGACAATCCCACTGAGAGTCCAACCAAGGTCTTTGTTCCTAGATAACTTGCTGAGCATAAAGAGATGATCAAGAAGGGCCTATGTAGATCTAAATTCAAGATTCAATGAAATAAGTACCCTTTTTCCCAAAAACTTGTTTTACTTACTTGACAAAATAGGAAGAGCCCTCTGAAGTGCAAAGTGGGGGTGTACAGTAAATGCCTGAGGAACTGAGTGATTCTTTTTGCTGATCTCAGGATCACAAAGGAAAAGAACACTATGTCAGTGCATGGAATGCATAGAAGAAAACCTCAAAAGAGGTGAGCCAAGCCAAGAGCTAGTACAAATCAGGGTTATGTTCAGATGGGCCACATGAGTCATGATTGAGTCCCCAACTTCATTCAAGCAGTACCCCCCAGAAAGCAGGTGTTATGATGGGAACCGAGACAAAGCTCAAGGCCAGAGGATAAGACTCTCTGACATGGAGTCAAGAAAGCTTAAGATTCAGGGAAAATAATAATAATAATAGAAGCAAGTTAGGATAACTAGGAATGGAACAGGCAGGATAAGATGATGCCCAGTCTTAGGGCTGAAATATCAATAATTTGCTTATATCAATCACTAAGTATAAGAAGTATCAATCTTTCTGAGTGACCTTAATTTATCTTCCATCTAATATATCATGCTTAGATTTTTGTAAAAGAAATGGCCAACTTTAATAGTAATAATAATGGCAAAAATAAGAGCAGTAATAGCTAACTGGTATTGCACTCTTAACCATTTATCAGGAATAAACTAAGTTTTTCTCTTGGGTTAATTTATTTATTTTCCACAATTTTGTAACCACATCTATGATGTAAGTAATTCTGTTATCTTAATTTTACCTTACCATAGTACTGTATAAGGGACTTCCTAGATGGCTCAGCGGTAAAGAATTCACTTGCCAATGCAGGAGACACAGGAGATGCGAGTTCAATCCCTGGGTGGGGAAGATCCCCTGGAGAACGAAATGGCAACCCACTCAGTATTCATGCTGGGAAAATCCCATGTACATAGGACCCTGACAGACTGTAGTCCATGGGGTCACAAAGAATCAGAGATGACTGAGCAGACACACACACTTGTATTATTAGTAATATTATCTTGAGGTTTTCTAGATTCTCCTCCCAAGGTTTTATATCAAGATAAAGATGAAATCTGCAAAAGGTGAACAAGATCTATAAGAACCACTGTGCACTGCTCATATCTCTGCCAAAAAGACTATCTGGAGGCCCACTAGCTAGGCTGGAATTTTCTCTAGCTCCATTGTTTCCTAGCTATATAAACTTGGGCATGTTCCTTCATCCAGGTCTTAATTTTATTCTATTTAGAAAGGGGGCAATAGTAGGGTCTTTCTTATACTGTTTAAAAAATGAAATGGGATAATATGCATAAACAGGTTATCAGAATACCTGATACAGGCTATGTAATAGATAATTTATTAGCTAAATTTAGGAAAGAGTATTGAAAGAGATGGAAAAGAAATAATTCATTGTTACAGTAGTTTTGCATTGATTAATTTTCTTAATAGTTTTCTATTTCTGTATTGTATGAGATGCAATTTACATATACACAGAGATTTCCTCATTCCCACTGGCAATCAATACCCTCTGATACTTGCTCAATGAAGAGCCCTAGCTATTATCACACAAGGAGATGGAAACCAGAGTAACTAGAGCTGGGTTACGGACCTGCCTGTGTCATGCCAGCTGCAGTGCCCAAGTCTTATCTGAATAAATCCAAGGAGGATTTATTTTACTACCACCGTTTCTATGCTCAGTTGAATAGCTATAACACATGGCATTAAATCTCTGATTTCTCAAAGACAATGGGAAACATAATTTACAAATGTAAGGGAATTAATGACCATTGAGAGACAAAGACAAGAAGAAGCCAATAGATAAAGTCTCCCTCCCCCACAGTGAACTTATGAAAATTACATGAATATCATAGTACCTCTCCAGAGATATCATATGTGATCAAGCAACTGACTGTAGGGTGTTTTCCTATAAAACAATATGACCACTCAGTCATACACTGGATTGTACAGATTGTATTTGATGTTTATCTTCTCCCCCCCCCCCACTCTTTCTGCTCTGAGATTGAAAAGTCTAATTAATTTACTAGCTAATTAATCAATGTTTAACTCTGAATGCTTTGCCTCAGGCTATTTTACTAGAAAATCCAGGGCTAAAACAATTGGTACCAAGAGGGGCTATACCAAGCTGGTCCTCAAGGTGGGATTTTTGGAATAGATAATCACACTGTCTTAAGACACTCATGATATATAAGGAATTCCACTAGAATGAATGGTATCACGATGAATAAAGTAGCATGTGAATGATATGAGAGCAATAATAATTGAGAGAATTGTGGTATAGGACAGCTGCCCTTCATGGCTTGGGGGCCTTGCTGAAAGAAGACAAGTTCAGGATAGCTAATTGCCAGCTAAAGGAATATTATCAAAGCTAGTAAGTTTCTATGTAGTTTCAGAATAATTTCATCTTCTGCAGCTTCAGGGAACAATATGCAGGAAAACAGGCTTGGGAACTAATTATAAAAGTGATAGAGCTACAAAGGAGACTAAAGTATATTCTCAAAGATCTGTGTCAGATTATGGGCTCTAAAGGAAAATAATGGGAAGCTTCTACCTGGGATGGGGACTTTTAGGTGGAGAATTCTGAAAATCTTCAGCCTCAAATCCCACTCTCCCAACCAGAAGAAGTAGTTCATGTCCACTTACTGGAGACAAAATGCTTCCCTTGTATGGACTCTTAGAGTTGATCCTGACAGTTTGCTGAGATGGCTTCCTCGTGCCTAGACTTGAAAATACCTTACTTTAACAAGTTGGGAATTCCATAATTGTCTTTAACATAGTTGTAAAGAAAAGATCAGAAGGCACAGAAAAGTGGGATTGTTAGAACGGATGTAATATGTAAGATCTGAAAATCAACCACTAGACTATATCCTCCAAGAAGACCCAGAAGACGTTCCTTTATTAATGTAATAAGGATTTCACAGAAAAGCCCTGGTATCTTTAGCAGAAGCTGTTCTATGCAGGCTGCTGTTAAGTGGGAAACACTGACATTAAAATGAGCTCCCCCGAATTAGTGATAATATTAAGATTCCTAAGTGTGAGTGCTGGCAGAACATAACCACTTGAGGCAATGTGAATAATTTTCAAATTGGCATTAAGGCTACACTAGCAATCAGAATATCTTGACCTAAGTTATCTGTAGTGACAGTTAATATATCATGATGCTCCAAGGGGAAAATAGCTTGAAAGCTTAATGGGTGTTAGCTCAGTTGCTAAATCATGTCCGACTCTTTGACACCTCATGGGTTGTAGCCCAGCAGGCTCCTCTGTCCATGGAATTCTCCAGGCAAGAATTCTGGAGTTGGTTGCCATTTCTTCCTCCATGGGATTTTCCAGACCCAGGGATCAAACCTGTGTCTCCTGCACTGGCAGGTGGATTATTTACCATTGAGCCACCTGGGAAGCTCGACTTAATGAACAGGGGCATAAAAATCAAGAGCCAGTGATCAGATGATTCGCAACAACTACAACTGAAAATTGCAGTCCCTTAACCAGCTCCGTATCTAAGTCAGTTTATAGATCCAGAATTCATTAACTAAAGGGAAGGTCCAGTCCCTATGAGGAACACCAGTACAATGTGATTGCAAGTATATAATTCTTCCATTTCACAGCAATGAACTGGAGACAGAGTTACAGTTACAAAATAAGTTAAGCACATTCCAATGTCTGAGGAAACACTAATATCAGGAGTTTCAAACCACCAACACTGTCTCTGGCTTAGAATGCGAGCTTACAGAAGGCACATGAAAACAGAGTCCTAGTCCACATCTAACTCACAAAGAACAAGATGGACCCAAACACAGCCTGAAATTATTTTCCAGTTACTGAACATGTATTTTAGACTGATATCCTTAGAAGCTTCCCAGGTGGCACTGCTGATAAAGAACCTGCCACCAAGCCAGGAGACATAAGAGACCTGGGTTTGATCCCTGGGCTGGGAATATCCCTTGGAGGAGGGCATGGCAGCCCACTCCAGTATTCTTGTCTGAGAATCCTATGGACAGAGGGGCCTGGCAGGCTACAGTCCAGAAGGTCTCAAGGAGTTGAACATGACTGAAGCGACTTAGCACACATGCATACTTAAAAGTAGACCAAATCCACATTGACTTTATATTCATATTTGTACAGCAGGGCTCATTATATTAGGAAGAATTAAACAGAAATTCCTGAAACCCACCCCCCCCCAACAACCAAGGCAGTAACTTAGAAATGACAACTCAAATAGAAAAGAATTACAGAATTCAGTGCCATCATCAAAGTCTTGAGGATATAGTTTGATGGCACACATCATAGAACTATTCAGTTAATCTCTTAGATTTCTACAAAGATAAAGGAGGAATATGTAAATAATGGTGGGTTATTTGTTATATGCTTAACTACTTGATGGCCTCAATCATAACTGTTTTGCCAGCTATGGATATTTAATGCAGCACATCAACAAGATCATACTTAGTAGCGATACTAACATGACCAATGTCTTTTTCGTGATGCACAACATAATGGAGGATTGGAATAAATTCCCATTTACACAGCAAGGATAGCAGTACACATTCACAGAAACGCCTTAGGGCTATGTTAACTCTGGTTCTTTGTCACAGTAGGGTCTGCAGGAATGCTGTCTTTGAGTTTCACACACTATGCCCACTATATTGACACCATACCAATAGTACTGTCCTACTAAAACACCATACATGATGAAGGGTAAAAAAATTAATGCCACAAACCTTCAGGAGCCTACAATATCAGTTTAGATTTTAGAATTACAATGGCCTGAAGCATAAGACATTATACCTAAAGTAAAAGTAGCAGTAGTAGTGTTAGTTGCTCAATCGTGTCCAACTCTTTGCGACCCCATTGACTGTGGCCCACCAGGCTCCTCTGTCCATGGGATTCTCCAGGCAAGAATACTGGAGTGGATTGCCATTCCCTTCTCCAGAGGATCTTTCTGAACCAGGAATTGAACCCAGCTCTCCTGCATTGCAGGCAGATTCTTTAACATCTGAGCCACAGGCAAGTAAAAGTTAAGTTGATAGAATTCAAACTTTCTACAACTCAAAAAGAGGCATAACACAATGTAATCAATGTAAGCACAATGTAATGGGATTTGGAGACTGCATTAATTTGGATTTTGAGGGACAGTTGCTTTACCCATTTATATATGGTGAATTTTTTTTTTTTAACTTCAAGTATAGTTGTTTTACACTGCTATGTTAGTGTCTGCTGTACAACAGAATGAATCAGCTATAAGTATACATATGTCCCCTCCTTCTTGAGCCTCCCTCCCACCTCACCCCCATCCCACACTCTAGGTCATCACAGAGCATACACAGTGAATTTGGAAGCTAAAAATTAAAGAATTGCCCACAATAATAGAGGAGTCTGAAGCTCGAGGAAGCTGCCTTGATTCAGGAGACCAGTGATGTTAGAAGTATTCTTGATATGCAAAGACATCATGTGAAGAGTCTGTGGGGTAAATAATAATCTTCCCTGTGGACAGAACTCCAGTGAGAAGACACTTAAATATTAATTTCAAATGCAGACAGTAAGGTAGCCAGAAGTATAAATATTCAATCTGAGCAGAGGTGAATGGCTTGTCCAGCTAACCAGGACTTGATAAAAATAAAAATAAAAAGGCTGAAAATTATAGGGTTAAAAAGTTTTAGGGCAAATGTGTATGATGAAAATGAGCACAAAGTATGCAGATCTGTGTGTCTTGTGTTAATTATATGAAGAAAAGAAATCAATCGTAATGAAAGCTCTCTCCAACAAAGTCAACCTGATGCTCTCTCCTATGGAGTACTACTCTTCAGCCACCGTAGTGTTTGAATAATGACCAGTGAATAGCAGGACCATGATGGTGAAGATAGAAGCTATCCATGGGCTTCACAGCATTGCTCATCATTACAAAGCCTTGTCTAAATATTGCTACTGCCCAACATTCCAACAGGGAAAAATTAAGCTGAGTACTTGATATGACATCAATGAGGAAAAGATGATTCAATCAACTCTTGGCAGGTCTATTTCATTGGAAACCTTCTACTGTGGAGTAGTGATTTGACTTTACTGAGATCAGTAAAAATTTTGAGTATGGGTTTACATTCCCTGCCCACAGAGTTAGGAAATTCAAATCTTAAGGCAGAGGATATCAAGCTAAATATTCTATTTTTTACCTATTTTTTTTTTATAATTCAAGTCTATTAATTGGACAAGAACCTCAGCCATTCATGATACTTAATCCTGAGGATTTAAAATATGCCTCATGCACAAAGGAATTTCTCTCATTAAAAATCAGAGGGGAAAAAAATGACAGAGAACTAGTGAGTAACTTTAACCAAAGTGCTACAAGGACAAAGCCTGAGGTGGGACTTTAGTATTCTAGTCCCCTGATCCTGAATCTCTGAGTGTAAGAAGGAGGAAGTGAAGTCCACGCATAGCTGTATGGGGTAAAACAGTATCTTCCTATATTTTTTCAGGAGGTATGTTTAATGAAGTCAAGTCTGAGTGTTCATGAAAAAAAGCCTGGATCAGGTTACATCAGTTAGGATCCCAAGAGTAATGATATGGTAGTCTCAAAATAGCATAATTTAAAAAGGATTTAATAAAGGATTTATTCCCAGGTGGCTAGCACTAAAGAATCTACCTGACTATGCAAGAGATGTGGGTTCGATCCCTGAATCAGGATGATCCCCTGGAGTAGGAAATTGCAACCTGCTCCAGTTTATCCTGCTCCATGGATAGAGGAGCCTGGCAGGCTACAGTCCATGGGATTACAGAGAATCAGACTAAGCAAAATCTCATGTATATCACTCATTATTTACAAAAGGTTGGGCATGAATTTAGGGAAACCAGAAGAGATAATGCAACACCATTATCTTCTTACCACCATTAGGTCAAAGAAGAAAAGGGAATAAGATGATTACTAGAAACCAGAATGAGAAATTCTGCAGTCAGATCCACCTTGAATAGAACTGTGGCCTTTAAGACATGTAGCCAGGATGCTTCTAAGTAGAGAGGAAAAAAGGGTAGAAAATCATAGCTTTGCTCTCCAACTTTATCTTCTGCAAGAATATCCATTGGCTTAATCTTGAGAGCTTCTTTGGAGATTCTAGCAGGGGAGTGCAGCTACTCGTATACCCTTGACTGAAGACCAGTCCTCCTCTATCAGGGATGGTCGTCCTCTTCAACTGAACATGCAGCTTCAGGAGGGATGCACATGGAGTGGTGAGGGAGGAAGGGGACACCCACCTAGCCAGCCAGATCAGCTGAATCAACACTGTCGATCAGTAGAGTGACAGAAGTCGCAAACAGATTGCCCTTATATCCCCACTGGCTTAATCTAATCAAGATCAGAAGACAAAGGAGCCCATCAATGAATTTCACAAAAGTCAGCTTTCCAGGATTAGAATACAAGCGAGAAATGTGAAAAGTAGACTTGCAATGGCAAAGAGAAGAAAGTCAGCATAGGCTGAATCTCACTGTGTTTTACATTTGTTTGAGCTAGTTTATGTCCCTTAATATAAAATTTCTTCCTAAATACAGATAGAATAAAATCTAGAGACTTTGTGTGGAATAAATATATTAGAAGGGAGTACTATTAAATATGAAATAGCATCCAAAAGAAAAGCAAAATGGCAAAATGGTTGTCTCAGGAGGCCTTAGAAATCACTGAAAAAAGAAAAGTGAAAGGTAAAGGAGAAAACAAAAGATAGACCCATCTGAATGGAGAGTCCCAAAGAATAGCAAGGAAGGATAAGAAAGCATCCCTAAGTGATCAATGAAAAGAAATAGAGGAAAACAACAGAATGGGAAAGACTAGAAATCCCTTCAAGAAAATTAGAGATACCAAGGGAATATTTCGTGCAAAGATGGGCACAATAAAGGACAGAAACAGTGTGGACCCAACAGAAACAGAAGATAATAATAAGAGGTGGCAAGAATACACAGAAGAACTATTTTAAAAAAAAAAAAACCTTAATGACCCAGATAATCACAATGGTGTGATCACTCACCTAGACGCAGACATATTGGAGTGAGAGGTCAAGTGGGCCTTAGGAAGCATTACTACAAACAAAGCTAGTGAAGGTGATGGAATTCCAGCTGAGTTATTTCAAATCCTAAAAGATGATGTTGTGAAAGTACTGCACTCAATAAGCCAGCAAATTTGCAAAACTCAGCAGTGGCCACAGGACTGGAAAAGGTCACATTTCATTCCAATCCCAAAGAAAGACAATGCCAAAGAATGTTCAAACTATCACACAATTGCACTCATCTCACGTGCTAGCAAAATAATGCTCAAGATTCTCCAAGTTAGGCTTCAACAGTACATGAACCAAGAAATTCCAGATATTCAAGCTGGATTTAGAAAAAGCAGAGGAACCAGAGATCAAACTGCCAACATCCGTTGTATCATAGAAAAAGCAAGAGAATTCTAGAAAAACATCTATTTCTGCTTCATTGACTATCCTAAAGCCTTTGACTGTGTGGATCACAACAAACTGTGGAAAATTCTTAATGAGTAGGGAATACCAGACCACTTTACCTGCTTCCTGAGAAATCTGCATGCAGGTCAAGCAGTAACAGTTAGAATTGGACATGGAACAACGGATTGGTACCAAATTGGAAAAGGAGTACATCAAGGCTGTATATTGTAATCTTGCTTATTTAACTTAAGTGCAGAGTACATCATGTGAAATGCTGGGCTGGATGGAAGCGCAGTCAAATCAAGATTACCAGGAGAAATATCAATAACCTCCAGTATGCAGATAATACCACCCTTACGGCAGAAAGTGAAGAGGAAATAGAGTCTCCTGATAAACGTGAAAGAGGAGAGTGAAAAAGCTGGATTAAAACTCAACAGTCATTTCCCAGGATGGTGGAGGAATAGGACAAGGAGACCACTTTCTCCCCCACAAATTCATCAAACAATCATTTGAATGTTGAGCAACTTCCACAAAACAGCTTCTAAACACTGGCAGGGGACATCAGACACTGAGAAAGGCAGTCCAATCTCTTCAAAAGGAGATAGGACAAAATATAAAAGATGGAAACAGAGACAAAAGATTTAGGGATGGAGACCCATCCTGGAGAGGAAGTCATGAACGAGAAGAAGTTTCCACACAGTAGGAAACCCTCTCACAGGCATGTCTATGGGGAATTTTGGAATCTCAGAGGGCAACATAACTGAGAGAAGGAAAAAAAAAAAACACAGAATGTGCACCTCACCACAACTACAAGCAGAGACAGAGAAGAGGCACAGATGCTTAAGTCCACCACCAGAGAGTGGGGGCTGGGCGGGAGGAACAAGCTGCATCATTGGTCCTTAGGGTAAGGACCAGGCCTGAATGCCCTGAGGAAAATCTGAGGGAGCTAATATGAAATAGCAGTGCAAACCATGGGATCCACTGAGAGACAAAAAAAAAGAAAACTTTCCCATGAAAGGCTCTAACACCACACGGTGACACCTGGTGCACTCAGAGAACAAAGGATTAAGTGAATACCAAAGGAGAACTGCCATACAAGGTCCTCTCTCCCCAGAAGCAGAGGCAGGTGTGTGACAGCCAGTGCTGCAAGGCAAGGGGCTGCTGCAATCTCGGCCCCAGAGACCCCATTTTCCACCAAACTGTGAGCAGGTTCCCAGCTGCTAACCATGTTTTCCTAGGATCCTGAACAGTTCACATCAGCCAGGAGTGTCACAGCCTGAGATCAGCTCCCCAGATGAGACACATGGCACAACTGGGACTGTGCTCTCATAGCACGCCTGGGAGACCAAGCAGCTGGGACTGGGGAGGTGCATAAGTTGCACAGCCCACCGGAGACAGTGCACTTGCCAAGCACCAGGTCACCTGAGATGCTCCGTCCTGGGAAGGGCACAAAATGCACAGCCAGTCTGGGTCTGTGCCCCTGGGGAGCACCAAGAACCTGAGTGGCTTAGACCTGGGAAGTGCATGAAATGCAGGGCCCATGTGGGAGATTACCCTTGCAGAACACCCTGGAGCTTGAGCAGTGTGGACCCAGGAAATACACACCACCGTGGGCTGTGGCAAACCCAGTGTGGTCCATCCACTATGAGAATTCCCCATGCATCCCAGTGGTATTTGTTTAGAGTGTTCCTCCCTCCCCACAACACAACTGAACTAGTGAGCCTAAATAAGTGGCCACCTTCACCCCTTGTGTCAGGGTGGAAATTAGACATTGAAGAGACTTGCAATCAGAGGAAGCCAAAAAAAAAAAAGAAGAAGAGGAAACTGCTCTGAAAGTAACAGGTGTAACATTAAAACCCTGCAGTTAATGCTGACACTGTGCATTTGAGGGACACCTGTAGAACTTCCCTGGTGGCTCAGAGGTTAAAGAGTCTGCCTGCAATGCAGGAGATCTGGGTTCGATCCCTGGGTCGGGAAGATCCCCTGGAGAAGGAAATGGCAACCCACTCCAGTATTCTTGCCTGGAGAATCCCATGGACAGAGGAGCCTGGTAGGCTACAGTCCACGGGGTCGCAAAGAGTCGGACACGACTGAGCGACTTCACTTCACTTCACTTCATAGAACTTGAGAACAAGTACAGCAGGCTGGAACAAGGGACAATCTGACATTGAACTGAACCCACACTGCCTACAACAGCTCCAAAGAAATTCTGAGATATAATTTTACTATTATAACTTTTTAATTTTAAAAAATTTTAGTTATTACTTCTTTAACTTTCATTTTTATAGCCTACTACTACCTTTCAAAAAAAAACTATTTTTTTAAAAACAAATTCCATATACTTCAATTTTTGTGATTAATTTTGTTTTGTAAATTTTATACTGTATTTTTGAGAGTCTAACCTCTATTTTAGGTTTTTAATATTAGCTATTTGATATTTGTTATCAATTTTGTACCTTCAAGAATCTAATCTTCAGTATCCATTTTCACTCAGGGATTTGATTACTGGCTTGAATATTCTCTCCCCTTTTGACTCTCCCTTTTCTTCTCCAGGCCACCTCTATTCCCGTCCTCCCTCTTCTCTTTCTACATAACTCTGTGAATCTCTCTGGGTGTTCTGGGCTGTGGAGAGCACTTAGGGATTTGATTACTGGCTAGATTGCTCTATCCCCTTTTGACAGCTCCTTTTCTCCTCCTGGGTCACCTCTATGTCCCTCCTCCCTCTTCTCTTCTCTATACAACTCAGGGAATCTCTCTGGGTGTTCCTGGCTGTGGAGTTGTTTCACCATTGACCTAGGAACTTTATCTTCTGTGCTGTATGGGTGGAGAAGCCTTGAGGCTACTATAAAAGAAGGCCCAAAAGCCAGAAGCAGGAGGCTTAAACCCAGAACTTTAGAATATCAGAGAACTCCTGAAACCAGGGAACATTAATAGACAAGAGCTCACCCAAAAGTCTTCATACCTACATTGAAACCAACTTATACCCAGGAGCCAACAAGTACCAATGCAAGAGACACCATGCTAATTCCCCAGAAAAACAGGAACATGACCCTGAACATTAAAAGATGGGTTGCCCAAAGCCATCCCAAACCCATAGACACCCCAAAATTCACTACTGGACACTTCATTGTGCTCCATAAAGAAGAGATCCCGCTCCACACACCAGAACACAGATGCAAGTGCACCCAACCAGGAAACCTTGACAAACCACTGGTTCAATCCCATCATTAGGGAGCACACTCTGTAATTAAGAGAAACCACGAACTTCTGGTCTACAACAAGGGCACTCAAAACACAGCTATCTAAACAAAATGAAAAGGCAGAGAAATACTCAGCAGGTGAAGCAACATGATAAAAAACCCACCAAACCAAACAAAAGAGGAGGAACTAGGGAGTCTACCTGAAAAAGAATTCAGAATACTGGTAGTAAAGATGATCCAAAATCTTGTAGACAAAATGGAGTTACCAATAAATAGACCACAGACAAGGACTGAGGCAATGCAAGAAATGTTTAACAAAGACCTAGAAGAAATAAAGAAAAGTCAATTGATAACAAACAGTGCAATAACTGAGATTAAAAGCCTCAGTTTTTCCAACAGTAGAATAACTGAGGCAAAAGATAGGATAAGTAGGTGGAAGATAGAATGGAAATATATGAAGCAGACAGGAAAAAAGAATTAAAAGAAAGGAGGACAACCTCAGAGACCTTTGGGACAATGTCAAACACCCCAACATGTCAATCATAGATGCGCCAGAAGAAGACAAAAAGAAAAGTCACGAGAAAATACTTAAGGAGATAATAGTCAAAAACTTCCCTAAAATGGGGAAGGAAATAGCCACTCAAGTCTAAGAAACCCAGAGAGTCCCAAACAGAATAAATCCAAGGCAAAACACCCCAAGACACATATTAATCAAACTAACAAACACACACACACAAAATGTCAAAAGCAGCAAGGGAAAAGCAACAAATAACACAAGGGGATCCCCATAAGGATAACAGCTGATCTTTCAATAGAAGAGTTCTTCAGGCTATAAGGGAAGGGCAGGACATACTTAAAGCAATAAAAGAAAAAAACCAAGGACTTCCTTGGTGGCTCAGATGGTAAAGCGTCTGCCTACAATGCGGGAGACCCGGGTTCGATCCCTGGGTTGGGAAGACCCCCTGGAGAAGGAAATGGCAATCCACTCCGGGACTATTGCCTGGAAAATCCCATGGACAGAGGAGCCTGGTAGTCTACAGCCCATGGGGTCGCAAAGCGTCGGACACGACTGAGCGACTTCACTTCACTTCAAGATTACTCTAGCCAGCAAGGATCTCATTCAGATATGAAGAAGTCAAAAGCTTTACAGACAAACAAAAGCTGAGAGAATTCAACACCAACAAACCAGCTCTTCAACAAATGCTAAAGGAGCTTCTCTAGACAGGAAACAGAAAAGGTTTATGAAAACAAAGCCAAAACAACAAAGTAAATGGTAACAGGATTATACTTACCAATAATTGCCTTAAATGTTAATGGGTCAAATGTTCCAACCAAAAGACAAAGACTGGTCAAATGGATACAAAAACAAGACCCATGTATATGCTGTCTACAAGAGACCCACCTAAAACCTAGGGGCACATAAAGACTGAAAGTTGGGGGAGGGAAAAAGATATTTCATGCAAGTGACCATAAGAAAGCAGGAGTAGCAATACTCATATCAGATAAAATAGACTTTGAAATAAAGACTGTGATAAGAGACAAAGGACACTACATAATGATCAAAGGATCAATCCAAGAAGAAGATATAACAATTATAAATACATATGCACCCAAAATAGGAGCACCTCAATACATAAGGTAAATGCTAACAAATATGGAATGGGAAATTAGCAGTAACACAATAATAGTGGGGGACTTTAATACCCCTCTCNAAAGGACACTACATAATGATCAAAGGATCAATCCAAGAAGAAGATATAACAATTATAAATACATATGCACCCAAAATAGGAGCACCTCAATACATAAGGTAAATGCTAACAAATATGGAATGGGAAATTAGCAGTAACACAATAATAGTGGGGGACTTTAATACCCCTCTCACACCTATGGATAGATCAACTAAACAGAAAGTAGCAAGAAAACACAAGCTTTAAATGATGCAATAAACCAGTTAGACTGAATTTATATCATTGATATCCTTAGGGCATTTTACCCAAAAACAATGGATTTCACCTTTTTCTCAAGTGCACACAGAACATTTCCCAGGATAGATCACATCCTGAGTCATAAGTCTAGCCCTGGTACATTTAAAAAAGCTGAAATCATTCCAAGCATCTTTCTGATCACAATGCAGTAAGATTAAAAGTCAACTACAGTTAGAACTGGACATGGAAAAACAGACTGGTTCCAAATAGGAAAAGGAGTGTGTCAAGGCTGTATATTGCCACCCTGCTTATTTAACTTATATGCAGAGTTGGTGATGGACAGGGAGGCCTGGCGTGCTGCGATTCATGGTGTCACAAAGAGTCGGACATGACTGAGTGACTGAACTGAACTGAACTGAACTGGAAGAAAAATTACTAAAAATATACACATATGGAAGGTAACTTGCTCCTGAATACCCAACAGATCACGGAAGAAATCAAAAAGGAAATCAAAATATGCATAGGAACAAATGAAAATGAAAACACTACAGTCCAAAACCAATGGGATTCAGTAAAAGCAGTGCTAAGAGGGAAGGTCATAGCAATATAAGCCTATCTAAAGAAACTAGAGAAACATCAAATAAACAACCTAACTTTACACCTAAAGCAATTAGAAAAAGAACAGAAGAACCCAAAGTTAATAGAGGGAAAGAAATCATAAAAATCAGAACAGAAATAAGTGAAAAAGAAAATAAGTAGAATATAGCAAAAATCAACAAAACTGAAAGCTGGTTCTTTGAGAACATAAATAAAATAGACAAGCCACTAGGCAGACTCATCAAGAAAAAAAAAAGGAGAAGAATCAAATCAATAACATTAGAAATCAAAACAGAGAAATCACAACAGATAAGACAGAAATACAAAGGATCATAAGAGTCAAATATCAGCAGTTATATGCCAATAAAATTGACAACTTGGAAGGAATGAAAAATTTCTTAGAAAAGTATAACCTTCCAAAACTGAACCAGGAAGAAACAAAAATCTTAACAGACCCATCACAAGCATAGAAATTGAAAGTTTAATCAAAAATCTTTCAACAAACAAAAACCCAAGACCAGATGGCTTCACAGGTGAATTCTATCAAAAATTTAGAGATGAGCTAACACCTATCTTACTTAAACTCTTCCAGAAAATTGCAGAGGAAGGTAAACCCCCAGACTCACTCTATGAGGCCACCATCATCCTAATACCAAAATCAGAAAAAGATGCCACAAAAAAAGANCCAGATGGCTTCACAGGTGAATTCTATCAAAAATTTAGAGATGAGCTAACACCTATCTTACTTAAACTCTTCCAGAAAATTGCAGAGGAAGGTAAACCCCCAGACTCACTCTATGAGGCCACCATCATCCTAATACCAAAATCAGAAAAAGATGCCACAAAAAAAAAAAACTACAGGCAAATATCACTGATAAACATAGATGCAAAAATCCTTAACAAAATTCTAGCAAACAGAATCCAACAACATCTTAAAAAGATCATACATCATGACCAAGTGGGCTTTATCCCAGGGATACAAGGATTCTTTAATGTTCACAAGTCAGTGTGATACACCATATTAACAAATTGATAGATAAAAGCCATATGATTATCTGAATAGATGCAGAGAAAGCCTTTGACAAAATTCAATACCCATTTATGATTAAAAAAAAAAAATCAGCAGAGCAGGCATGAAAGAAACATACCTCAATGTAATAAAAGCCATATATGACAAACCCACAGCAAACATTATCCTCAATGGCAAACAATTCAAAGCATTTCCTCTAAAATCAGGAATAAGACAAGGGTGCCCACTCTCACCACTACTATTCAACATAGTTTTGGAAGTCCTAGCCATAGCAATCAGAGGAGAAAAAGAAATAAAAGGAAATCAGATTGGAAAAGAAGTAAAACTCTCACTGTCTGCAGATGACATGATCCTCTACATAGAAAACCCAAAAGACACCACCAGAATATTACTAGAGCTAATTAATGAATATAGTCAAGTTGCAGGATATAAAATTAATACACAGAAATTGTTGCATTTCTATACACTAACAATGGAAAACCAGAAAGAGAAATTAAGGAAACAATCCAATTCACCATTGCAATGAAAAGAATAAACTACTGAAGAATAAATTTACCTAAAGAAACAAAATATCTATGTATATAAAATTATGAAACACTGATGAAAGAAATCAAAGAGGATACAAATAGATGGAGAAATATACCATGTTCATGGACTGGAAGAATCAATATAGTGAAAATGAGTATACCACCCAAAGCAATCTATAGATTCAATGCAATCCCTATCAAGTTACCAGCAATATTTTTCACAGAACTAGAACAAATACTTCCACAATTTCTATGGAAACAAAAAAAGTCTCAAATAGCCAAAGCAATCTAGAGAAAGAATGGAACTGGAGGAATCATCCTTCCTGACTTCAAACTATACTACAAAGCTACAGTCATCAAGACAATATGGTACTGGCACAAAGACTGAAATATCGATCAATGGAACAAATAAGAAAACCCAGAGATAAACCCATACACCTATGGACACATTATCATTGACAAAGGAGGCAAAAATATACAATGGAGAAAAGACAATCTCTTTAACAAGTAAGTCATGTATAGATATGAGAGTTGGGAAAACTGGTCTGCTGCTGCTGCTGCTAAGTTGCTTCAGTCGTGTCCAACTCTGTGTGACCCCATAGATGGCAGCCCATCAGGCTCCCCCATCCCTGGGATTCTCTAGGCAAGAACACTGAAGTGGGTTGCCATTTCTGGTCAACCACCTGTAAAAGAATGAAACTAGACACTTTCTAACATAACACACAAAATAAAATTAAAAAGGATTAAAGATCTAAATGTAAGGCCAGAAACTATTAAACTCTTAGAGGAAAACATAGGCAGAACACTCTCTTACATAAATCACAGCAAGATCTTCTATGACCCACCTCTCAGAGTAATGGAAATAAAAACAAAAATATACAAATGGGACCTAATTAAACATAAAAGCTTTTGCACAACAAAGGAAACTATAAGCAAGGTGAAAAGACAGCCTTCAGAATGGAAGAAAAATAACAGCTAATGAAACAATTGACAAAGAATTAATCTCCAAAATATACAAGCAGGTCATGCAGCTCAATGCCAGAAAAGTAAACAACCCAATCAAAAAGTGGGCCAAAGAACTAAACAGACATTTCTCCAAGGATATACAGATGGCTGACAAACATATGAAAAGATGCTCAACATCACTCATTATCAGAGAAATCCAAATCAAAAGCACAATGAGGTACCATCTCATGCAGGTCTGAATGGCTGCTATCAAAAAATCTACATATAATAAAAGCTAGAGAGGGTATGAAGAAAAAGGAACCCTCCTACACTGTTGGTGGGAATGCAAACTAGTGCAGCCCCTATGGAGAACAGTGAAGATTAAACCTTAAAAAACTGGAAATGGAATTGCCCTATGACTCAGCAGTCCCACTGCTGAGCATACAAACTGAGGAAACCAGAACTGAAAGAGACACATGTATCCCAGTGTTCATTGCAGCACTGTTTACATTAGCCAGGATATGGAAACAGCCTATGTCCATCAGCAGATGAATGGATAAGGAAGTTGTGGTACATATTCACAATGGAAAATTACTCAGCTACAAAAAAAGAACACATTTGAGTCAGTTCTAATGAGGGGGCTGAAATTGCCACCTATTATACAGAGTGAAGTAAGTCAGAAAGACAAACATCAATATACTATCAGTTCAGTTCAGTTGCTCAGTCGTGCCTGACTCTTTGCAACCCCATGAACTGCAGCACGCCAGGCCTCCCTGTCCGTCACCAACTCCCGGAGTTCACCCAAACCCATGTCCATTGAGTCAGTGATGTCATTCAGCCATCTCATCCTCTGTCGTCCCCTTCTCCTCCTGCCCCCAATTTCTCCCAGCATCAGAGTCTTTTCCAATGAGTCAACTTTTCGCATGAGGTGGCCAAAGTATTGGAGTTTCAGCTTCAGCATCAGTCCTTCCAATGAACACCCAAGACTGATCTCCTTTAGAATGGACTGGTTGGATCTCCTTGCAGTCCAAGGAACTTTTAAGAGTCTTCTCCAACACCACAGTTCAAAAGCATCAATTCTTCAGTGTTCAGCTTTCTTCACAGTCCAATTCTCACATCCATACATGACCACTGGAAAAACCATAGCCTTGACTAGATGGACCTTTATGGGCAAAGTAATGCCTCTGCTTTTGAATATGCTGTCTAGGTTGGTCATAACTTTTCTTCCAAAGAGTAAGCACCTTTTAATTTCATGGCTGCAATCACCATTTGAAGTGATATTAATGCATATATATGGAATTTAAACAGATGGTAATGACAATCCTATAAGCGAGACAGCAAGATGTAAAGAACAGTCTTTTGGACTATGTGGGAGAAGGCGAGGGTGGGATGACTTGAGAGAATAGCATTGAAACATGTATATTACCATATGTAAAATAAATGACCAGTGCAAGTTTGATGCATGAAGCAGGGCACTCAAAGCTGGTGCTCTGGGACAACCCAGAGAGATAGGGTGGGGAGGGAGGTGGGAGGGAGGTTCAGGATGGGGGACACATGTACACCTGTGGCTGATTCATGTTGATACATGGGGAAAAACACCACAATATTGTAAAGTAATTAGCCTCCAATTAATAAATTAACTAACTAAAGAAAAATAAATTGAAGGGAAATAAACCTCAACATTCAAAAAACTAAGATCATGGCATCCAGTCCCATCACTTCATAGCACATAGATGGGGAAACATTAAAAACAGTGACAGACTTTATTTTCTTGGACTCCAACATCACTGGTGACTGCAGCCATGAAACTAAAAGATGCTTGTTCCTTGGAAGAAGAGTTATGACAAACCTAGATAGCATATTAAAAAGCAGAGACATTACTTTGCCAACAAAGGTCTGTCTAGTCAAACCTCTGGTTTTTCCAGTAGTCATGTATAGATATGAGAATTGGACGATAAAGGCTGAGTGCTGAAGGACTGATGTTTTTGAACTGTGGTGTTGGAGATGACTCTTGAGAGTCCCTTGGACAGGAAGGAGGTCCAACCAGTCAATCCTAAAGGAAATCAACCCTGAATATTCATTGGAAGGACTGATGCTGAAGCTGAAGCTCCAATACTTTGGCCACCTGATGCAAAGAGTCAACTCATTAGAAAAGAACCTAATGCTGGGAAAGATTTAAGGCAAGAGAAGAACAGGACAACAGAGGATGAAATGGTTAGATGGCACTACCGACTCAATGGACATGAATTTGAGCATGCTTCAGGAGATGATGAAAGACATGGAAGCCTGACATGCTGCAGTCCCATGTGGCTGCAAAGAGTTGGACACGATTGAGCAACTGAACAACAACACTTAAATAGATATTTCTAGGTAGAAGAAGCAAGTCTGAATAGACTACAAGCTATATAATCCCATTTATATGGCATTATGGAAAAATAAAACATAGAAATGGCTTAAACATAGATGAAATAAGAGTTGAGGGAAGAGGAATATTGAGTAAGTGAAGCACATGGGATTTGGCACGGGGTGGTAGAGGAGTAAAACTATTCTGTATTATATTGTAATATTGGTTATATGATACTATGCATTTGTAAAACCTTTAGAAATTTACAGCACAAATAGTACAATGTTATGTATACAACTCATTTAGAAGTTCCTGATATTCCAGGATGAACTATAACAAAAGGATCTGTTAGGCCAGTTTTCTCTCTCTTGGTTCTTGTCCTGCTGTAGCAAAGAATTGAAATGGCAGACCAGAACAGCTCAGGCAGGGAAGGTTTACTGAGCAAGCAGTAAGCAGTCTATTCTCCAGAGGTGAGAGCAGGTCAACACCAGCATGAGTGGTTCCATCCGGTTTTAAGTTTCCCTTTTTACATCTTTTGTTCTCTCCCCTGGGCAATCCATGGGACCTGACTGGTTGCATCCAATGCAAATGAGGCATGAGCTTGAGACCAATCAGGGGAAGGGCTATGTTGGGTGCATTTTCCGGCTAGAAGTCTTCACTTCTGATACATGAAAGTGAAAGTGAAAGTGAAGTCACTCAGTCGTGTCCGACTTTTAGCGACCCCATGGACGGTAGCCTACGAGGCTCCTCTGTCCATGGCATTTACCAAGCAAGAGTACTGGAGTGGTGTGCAATTGCCTTCTCCATCTTTACAGTATAGCTCTGCTCATATCCCAAGTAGTGATATGGCATGCATGGTTTTCCTTATTCTAGGGCTTTTTCTTTTCTTTGTTTGCCCTCTATGTGGTTCTTCTAGCCACCTCCTCTGGCTGCCATTTTGGACTTCTTCCCTACTCTAACTGCCTAACAAATCTAATCCTATCACACATGTATGAATTAATCTCACTAAAGAGGTTGAGGGAAAACATGCTGACCTTTGTAACTTTGTAGAAGTGTAGCAATTATAAGAAATTAAGCATAACGAGTATATGTACAAGTCCTATAATCTAATAAATACAGTTGTTTCCATGGGGTATGAGTTAGCAATTCCAAAACCACAGCACTGGAATTGGACAATTAAGTAAATAGATGGCAGAAGATAAGTCATGTTTCTCAGTTTGGAGTGGGAGATTATAATCAAGGAGAAAAGGCTTGACCAAAACGTAATGGATTGATTAGTGTTGAATATATGACAAACTCATCTTTGGCCTAATATGAATAGAAGTTGGATACACAAAGAAATATTTATAGATATGTATATATAAAGAGGTTATTGCATGTCTGTGTGTATTTCCTTGCACTAAAAAATTAGAATAAAATAACATAGCACAAAGGATTTGGTTTCTAATACTACTCTCCAATAAACCACCAGGGCTTCCTGTAGCTCCAGAGCTGGTGCAATAAATATATAAGATGACCATGGAATTTCTTGTAGTGCCAAAAGTTCAGGAAGTGCTCAACAACAACGACAACAACAACAAAAAAATCATGTTAAAGATGTCAAATGGACATGGAAGGCAACTGAAAGCGGTTGCAATTTCCAAATATAAAACAATTAAAGCAAAATAATAAAGCAGGATTTAATTATAACTTAATGTGTAATAAAATATCCATGAGCTTATACTGATACTAATAAATAATTGAGGGACTTCCCTGCTGGTCCAGGGGTTAAGACTTGGCCTTCCAATGCAGAGCGTGCAGGTTTTGATCCCTGGTCAGGGAGCTAAGATCTCATATACCTCAGGGCCAAACAAAAACAAAACATAAAACAGATGCAATATTGTAACAAATTCAATAAGCACTTTTAAAAAAATGACTAAATACAAGGAAGAATATAGACAAGTATCTCATCTTGAAAAACCCTAAATTATTTATATAGATAATCCACCTTCTAAGAGGTGAAAAACAAGTCACTCCTTGAGTGTGCACTGCACACAGTGACTTTCTTTACATCCTCATTCTAAGTCAGTGTTCAAGGTCAAAAAAGTTAACAGTGATAAGTTATGCAGATAGCATGTACCCTTTTTGTGATGTGATGGAAATCACACTTAAGCTCTGTGGTCTTTCTCCCAAAAAATGCCTATCCCTAGTTTAATCATGAGAAAATATCAGAAAAATGGTGTTTTTTGTTTTTTTGATGAGAGACATTCTACAAAATAATTGGACCATACTGTCAAGACTATTTAAAAAGGCGAGGGGGAGAAAAGAAAGTCTGAGAAACTGTCACAGCCAAGAGGAGCCTTAAGAGACATGATGATTAAATGTAATGTGGGATTCTGAAACTAAAAATGAATATTAGATAAAAACCAAGAAAATCTGAATAAAGTATAAACTTTCATTAATACTAACATATCAGTATTGGCACATTAATTGCGAAGAGTGTGCCATATTAATCTAAGATCATAATAATAAGGGAAAACGATGCAAGGTGTATGGGAATTCTTTGTACAATCTTAATAACTTTTCTATAAATGTAAAACTATTCTAAAATCAAAAGTTTATTTAAAAGAAAAGGCATTATTCATGAATTTTAGTCATAAAATATCATTTTTCTTAAAACTTCACAAACAATATTACCATATGTCAGTATTGCAACTAATGGTGAACTCTGTGTACTTTGGAAGATATTTGTCATGCCATACCACACATATACTGGCTTAAAGCTGTCCTGAAAGAATCCTTCCAGAGCATCATAACCTGTCTTTTGAAGCTTTCAGAACATAAATCCTATGTTATTAACTGCTTTGCTGAGATCATAAATTATTTTAAGCAAAAAAAAAGAGACAAAACTGCACTTGAAACTTACAAGCAATTGCTGCAACTCTGCAGTAACTCCTAGATATTTTTGCTACCTCTAGAAGGCTAATAAGGTAATGCTTGGAAAACCATAGTCTTCCTTCTCTTTATTCTATTTAGACTGAAGGCAATGACTTTGTCACTGAGGCTCTGACCATTTATAAATTTATCATGATCATCAGGAGTACCTATGTCATACCAGAATAGCTCTGCAGTGATGGTCTACCTAGTGTTTTATGATAGGTCTTTATTCATTCCCACTAGGGAAGTCCCAAGACTACTGGAGTGGGTAACCATTCTCTTCTCCAGGAGATCTTAAACCCAGGTCTCCCACATTGCAGGCAGATTCTTAACCATCTGAATAGCTACAGATGCCTCTTTTATTCATTCACTAGACAAATATTTCTTCAGAGCCTATACTAATAGTATCTGTACTGAGCTGTAGAGACAGGAAAGATATCATCCCTGTTTTCACAGAGCTCATTTCTAATTGAGAATAATCCAGTTATGCATGTATGTCTTAATTCTAAATTCAATAGATGTAAAAACTGCTTTCCAGGAAGGCCTTTATTCAAACATGTTCTATCTACACACCCCATTCACCAACCAGAAACTCATATCAAAACTCATGCCTGTGTAGTAAAGAACATAATCTTACCCTAAGAGAAATGTCTTGCCTTTGTTTCATCTGGGAGATAATCTCTCAGAAGACTATCTTTATTTACCTGGAGGCTTTGGCCAGCAGACTAACAAGTGATTTATGATGGGGGCTTTGGGCCACCCAGTATCCACTCTACCTTGAGAGGTGATGGCACATACATTTAGCCATGTGCACAACTCAACCAAGGAGCACCAATTAAAATTCTAAACATAGCTCAGGTGAGATGCCCTGGTTGGCAGTACTCCACACCTACTGCCACACATCAATGCCAAGTGAATAATGTTGTCCTGACTCGATGGGGAGAGGCAGAATCTCCACTTTTGGTACATTTCCTCTTCTTGAGGCACTTGTTCTCTTTGCTGATTCTAACCAGTATTCTTTAGCTGGACAAAAGCTATAACTGTGACTATTAATGTCTTTCAGTGAGTTCTGAGTCCTTCTAACATATTTCTGACATTGAGAGTGGTTTGGATAAACCCTTAAGTTTAAAATTGGTTACATCTTAAGACATGAGAAGTCTTGTGTGTGCTGTGCCCCCAAACTTCACAGGTGGCTAACCTCATGGTATCTAACACAAAGCAGCTGTCCTACTATCATACCGCTGGACGAGTCTGATCTACCATCACTAGCCAAGGTTGAGGGGGGCGTTGAGGGTGTTTTCTTCCTCCTTCTCATCATGGTCCTTCTGGTTCATTCAGTTTGAAAAATAAAAAGAGAGAAAAATAAATAAATATTTTAGGTGACACTGTTATGATCTACCTCTGTGTGGCAGGAATCCTGTGTAACAGACATTTAGGGATGTACAAGTGTAGGTTGAGTGAGGATCTGTTTCCCGATAGTTTATCACATTACTTCTTACTATCTGGATCTTCTTATTCCATTAGAATAATGCCTTGAGAAGGGTGCTTTCAAGCAGTTCTTGAACCTAGTTCTTTTCCATAGTGTCTACATGGTCACAGGAACCCCATACATACTCGCCATACCCAATGGAGGGGCTTCACACTGCAGGACTGCTGCCCTGTCTACTCCTCTTGTCACAGCAGGCTACTCCAGCCAGCAAACACACTGCCTTTCAAATGCTCCAGGAAGTCAGTAGGTGTTGGTCTTTTGTTCAATAATGACCTTAATCTCCAGGAACCATGGGACATCTCTGGGTACTCTCTCACTGTGCTCTACTCTGTTACTTTTGGGGTGAGCTCACAACTGAAGCACAGCAAACACTTGAACAATGAATGAAATATCTGTCTCCTATGCTGACAGATACATGCAAGCCCTTGATATACCATAGTATTAATCAGGGGTCTCCATAGAAATAGAATCAATAGCTGATTATGACATACACACACACACATCTACTTCTGCTTCACTGACTATGCTAAAGCCTTTGACTGTGTGGTTCACAACAAAATGTGGAAAATCCTTAAAGAGATGGGAATACCAGACTACCTTACCTGTCTCCTCAGAAATCTGCATGCAGGTAGAGAAGCAACAATTAGAATTAGCCATGGAACAAAGGACTGGTTCAAAACTGGGAAAGGAATACATCAAGGCTGTATATCGTCACTTTGCTTATTTAAATTATATGCAGAGTACATCATGTGAAATGCCAGGTGAATAAATCACAAGCTAGTACCAAGAATGCCAGAAGAAATATCAGCAACCTCAGATATGCAAATAATACCACTCTAATGGCAGAAATCGAAGAACTAAAGAACCTCTTTGATAAGGGTGAAAGAGAATGAAAGAAGAGTTCAAAAGCTGGCTTAAAACTCAAAATTCAAAAAATTAAGATCATTACATCCAGTCCCATCACTTCACAGTAAATAGATGGGGGAAAAGTGGAAACAGTGACAGACTTCGTTTTCTTGGGCTCCAAAATCACCGTGCATGGTGACGGTAGCCATGAAATGAGAAGACATTCACTCCTTGGAAGAAAAACTGACAAATCTAGAAAGCATATTAAAGAGCAGAAGCATCACTTTACTGACAGAGGTCTGTATCATCAAAAATATGGTTTTTCCAGTAGTCACGTATGGATGTGAAAGTTGGACCATAAAGAAGACTGAATGCTAAAGAACTGATGCTTTTGAACTATGGTGCTGGAGAAGACTCTTGAGAGACCCTTGGACAGTAAGGAGATCAAACCAGTCAATCCTAAAGGAAATCAACCCTAAATATTCATTGGAAGGACTGATGTTGAAGCTGAAGCTCCAATACTTTGACTACCTGATGCAAAGAGCCGACTCACTGTAAAAGACCCTGATGCTAGGAAAGATTGAGGGCAAGAAGAGAAGGGGGTGACAGAGGATGAGAAGGTTGGATGGCATTACTGCCTCAAGGAACATGAGTTTATGCAAACTCCAAGAGATAATAAAGAACAGGTAAGTCTGGCATGCTGCAGTCCATGGGGTCACAAAGAGTTGGACATGACTTAGCAACTGTACAACAACAACACACACACATATCTATACGTACCTATTTTAAGTAATTGCTTCATGTGATTAAGGAGGTTGGTGATGCCAAAAGCTCAGCTTCTCTGTACACCAGTGTCGACTTGAATCTTGGAGACAGAGTTTTAGGTGAGGTAGAAAAAATGTAGCTTTATTGCTTTGCCAGACAAAGGGGGCCACAGTGGGCTAATGCCCTCAAAACCATGTGTCCAAACTTGCGGAAAATAGAAGTTTTATAGTAATAGTTCAAAGAGGATCAGTTTGTGGACATTCTTCCAATGGGTTGGTGGTGAGGTAAGTAGGAGTCAGCATCATCAACCTTCTGGTCCAACTGGTGTGGGGTGGTCTATGTACTTGGTGGGCAGCACACCATTGTTAATCATTAATTTCTCCCACCTGGAGGGCATTTCAGTATCTGCAAAATAGCTCAAATATATTGTTGCCTGTATTTGTTCATGGGGAAACAGGACCTTGCCCGAAGGCTGCTCTTGACTATTTGTCCCTAGTTTCACATCCCCTCCCTTCTCTAATCAGCAACTTCATGAATCCACCCCTTGGAACTCTGGGAAGGTCATGGAGACTGAATAAAGGCTGTTTCCCATAATTAAAAAAATAGGGGATACAGAAAGTCCTTGTGCGTAGGAGCCCCACAGACCTTTGCATGGTATCACCTGCTGCTGCTGCTAAGTCGCTTCAGTTGTGTCCGACTCTATGTGACCCCATAGATGGCATCCCACCAGGCTCCCCCATCCCTGGGATTCTCCAGACAAGAACAGTGGAGTGGGTTGCCATTTCCTTCTCCAATGCATGAAAGTGAAAAGTGAAAAGTGAAGTCGTTCAGTTGTGTCCAACTCTTCGCGACCCCATGGACTGCAGCCTACCAGGCTCCTCCATCCATGCGATTTTCCAGGCAAGAGTGCTGGAGTGGGTTGCCATTGCCTTCTCTGATGGTATCACCAGCAAGTCCAAAATCTGCAGCGTGGGTTGGCAGTCTGGAGACCCAGAAATGCTGATGCTACAGTTCTGGTCCAAAGGTCAATAGGCTAGAGACACAGGAAGGCCACTGCTAAAGTTCAAGTCTGAAAGCTGTCTGCTGGCAGAGTTCCCTCTTGCTGGGAGAAGGTCAATCTATCTTTCTATTCAGCCCTTCAACTTATTTAGTAAGACTCACTCACATTACAGAGGACAATTTGGTTTACTCAAGACCCACCCATTTAAATGCTAATCTCATAAAAAAAAAAAAAAACTCACAAAAATATTTATAATAATGTTTGACAACATATCTGGGCGCTGTGGCCAGCCAAATTGACACATAAATTCAAACATCACACTCTTAATTGGCTAAAAAAGAGAAAGAGAGAGAGAGTGCCCTTTTACCTCTCTCCCAAATAAGAAATAAAAATCCAAAGTAATTCCTTGGGGTCTATGTCATATTATCCTTCATTGACTTTCTTTGCAACCAGTTCCTCTGTATGTCTAGACTCCTCTCTATGTAGGTTGGTTTAATGTTTGTAAGGTTGATAGTGAGATTACAGGAAAGTCTGAAAAGCATGATAAGGTTAGAAACAGATTTCTGGTATCTTTAGAATGCAGGTGTACTGATCTTCTTCAACTTAAGAATTTATCTGATATCCCTGTATAACAAAAAGTCCTATTGAACATGCTGTGATGTAATTAAGCAGGAAATTGCAAAGCAGTATGTTAAACACTATAATAACTGAGAAGAAGAATGCACTGGGAGTATTTTAAAAGGTTTCTAAGCCAGACTGGAGGACTTGGGAAAGTATGAAGAAAAAACAACAATTAAAAAGCTGAAAACTGAGGCATACTTAGAGAAAATACATTGGAAAACAGGAGTGAAATAAGAGAAGACAATGTTCATATTTAAAGGGTCATCTATATGGCAGTGCCCAGAGGTAAGAAACAGTGTGGGCCTTTGGCAGAACTGTAAGTCCAGAACTGCAGTCCAGTTCAGTTCAGTCGCTCAGTTGTTTCCAACTCTTTGTGACACCGTGGAATGCAGCATGTCAGGCTTCCCTGTCCATCACCAACTCCTGGAGCTTGCTCAAATTTATGTCCATCGAATTGGTGATGCCATCAAATCATCTCATCTTCTTTGGTCCTTGTCTCCTGCCTTCAATCTTTCCAGCATCAGGATCTTTTCCAATGAGTCAGTTCTTCACACCAGGTGGGAAAAGTATCGGAGCTTCAGCTTCAGCATCAGTCCTTCCAATAAATATTCAGGACTGATTTGATCTCCTTGTGATTCAAGGGACTCTCAAGAGTCTTCTGCAACACCATGGTTCAAAAGCAGCAATTCTTCCATGCTCACCTTCCTTTATGATCCACTCTCATATCCATACATAACTACTGAAGAACTCATAGTTTTTACTAGACAGAACTTTGCTGGCAAAGTAATGTCTCTGCTTTTTAATATGCTGTCTAGGTTTGTCATAGCTTTTCTTCCAAGGAGCAAGCAGCTTTTAATTTCATGGCTGCAGTCACCATCTGCAGTGATTTTGGAGCCCAAGAAAATAAAGTCTGTCACTGTTTCCACTGTTTCCCCATCTATTTGCCATGACGTAATGGGACCAGATGCCATTATCTTGGTTTTTTGAATGTTGAGTTTTAAGCCAACTATTTCACTCTCCTCTTTCACTTTCGTCAAGAGGCTCTCTAGTTCCTCTTCACTTTCTGCCATAACAATAGTGTCATCTGCATATCTAAGTTTATTGATAGTTCTCCCTGCACTCTTGATTCTAATTTGTGCTTCATCCAGTCTGACATCCTGAATGATGTACTCCACTATAAGTTAAATAAGCATGGTGTTTAACACTACAGCTCACCGTAGTAGATAAGTGGTCATCAGAATTAAATTCGCCCATTCCGGTCCATTTTAGTTCACTGATTCCTAAAATGTTGATGTTCACTCTTGCCATCTCCTGTTTGAGCACTTCCAATTTACCTTGGTTCATGGACCTAACATTCCAGGTTCCTATGCCATATTGTTCTTTACAGAATCAGACTTTACTTTGAAACTGTGCCTCTGCCAGGAGACTCCTGGAAACTAACAGGCAAGTCTGGCTCATTCTCTTATGGGGTCATTGCCCTTTCTCCTGGGTCCTGGTGTGCACAAGCTTTGGTCTGTGCCCTCCAAGAATATGTTTCCCTAGTCCTTTGGAAGTTCTGTAAGCAAATCCCACTGGCCTTCAAATTGTTCAGTGACGGTAGAACAAAAATATTTGAAAAGTCTGATCAAGAGGCAAGAGATAAAGGTAGAAAAGTAAACAATGCACAAAAATTAATGATCCAGGCAAGCCACACTAAAAAACTTGGATTTTATTCTAAGGTCAGTGAAGAGACACAGTGATTTTATGTAGTGAAAAGGAGATTTAGTCGATATAGCACACTGGCTATAGTCTGAGAATGGATCAGGAGGGAAAAGGGTCTCTAAGTGACCCTGTGCCACTAAGCTAATTTCTGGAAATACAAAAACACAGTTCCCATTCCCTGAGGCTTACAATACAGTGATGAAAGTTAAGCATTATCACTGAGAGAACCAAGAAATACTGTAATTGAATCTGGGTTTTATATTTACTGTATGTATGACTCAATAGCTTATTTGGAGATTCATTCTCAAAAACAAACAGAAGTTTAGCCACACTTGTACATATGTCTTTGTGCATATTGTACACAGTGGTATTGGGTAACTTTTTGTTCAGTGACTAGATATCTAAAGATATCTGAAAGGACAGTATCTGCTCAAAAAAAAAAAAAAAAAAACAATGCACACAGGTATAGCACATAGAGGGACGTTAATATAGGGAAGGAGTTATATTGGAAAACAGATGGGAAAAAAGCAGAAGGGGAGTTGAAATCAGCTCAGTTCAGTTCAGCCGCTCAGTTGTGTCCGACTCTTTGCAACCCCATGTACTGCAACATGCCAGGCCTCCCTGTCCATCACCAACTCTGGGAGTTTACTCAAACTCATGTCCATTGAGTCAGTGATGCCATCCAATCATCTCATCCTCTTTCACCCCCTTCTCCTCCTGCTTTCAATCTTTCCCAGCATCAGGGTCTTTTCAAATAAGTCAGTTCTTCACATCAAGTGGCCAAAGTATTGGAGTTTCAGCTTCAACATCAGTCCTTCCAATGAATATTCAGGACTGATTTCCTTTAGGATTGACTGCTTTGATCTCCTTACAGTCCAAGGGATTCTCAAGAGTCTTCTCCAACACCATAGTTCAAAATCATCAATTCTTCGGCACTCAGCTTTCCTTATAGTCCAACTCTCATATCCATACATGACTACTAGAAAAACCATAGCCTTGACTAGACTAGTTTTAGACAGACTGCTAAAACTTCTAGGCTGGAACCCACTAGTCTGCACCTACTATTTCACTTTGGAGATGCTATTGTAGTCAGTTCAAGATCTGTCAAATATGAGCTACCTGGACCTGGGTAGGAATTACTGAAAAGTTTTTTGGGTTTTTTTTTCCAGTATACAAGTTACTACTCTGGAGTCCAGAATCACTCCACTATTACTGTTGCTGCAGAAACTCCCAGAAAATTCCAGGTAATGCCAATAATTGCAATGTCACTGAAGCCCAAAAGAGGAAGTTTTTTCCAAATTCTAGCCTTTTGATTTTCTAACAATATCCCCTATGATAGACATAGCAGCAAGCCAGCTGGCAAGAGATCCTGAAAAATGTATAGTCAAAATCTGAGCCAGGCTAGTGCAGACAGAGAAAATTATGACAGGAGTGGTGCTGAGAAACCACAGAGATATAATCATCTCATACAGAATTACTGTCCAAAGCCCTGATTGGGGGTCATTTCTATTAAAAGTTTTAGAGATAGAAGTCCTCTGAGACCTACTTCTGCATGAATATTTTTCCTCAGAAAAAAAAAATGCATGGGATAAGAATCTAAAAGAGTGGATATAGATATACATATAAAAGAAAGAAAAAGAAGTCACTCAGTCATGTCTGACTCTTTGCAACCCCATGGACTGTAGCCTGCCAGGATCCTCTGTCCATGGGATAGTCCAGGCAAGAATACTGGAGTGGGTTGCTATTTCCTTCTCCAGAAACACACACACACACACACACACACACACAAATATATATATATAACTAATTCACCTTGTTCTGCACCTGAAACTAACACAACATGGTAAATCAACTATACTCTAATAAAATATTTTTCAAAATGCATGGAATCCAGGTTGCCCTATATCAGATAAATAAGATTAGGTTATCTACTAAAAACAGTCAGGTGATAATGGCTGAGATGTCTGTGTTGTAATTTCAATCATTCTCAGTGGTTATTTTATAATCATTGAACTAACATAATACTTGTAGAATTCACCTGCATGAAGGCAAGTAGACGTGGAGCTGTGATCTGTGAATTAGAATTTACCATGATATTGATTAAGATGAAAGAAGAGTAACACATGCCATTTTACTTGGCAAAACCCCTCACAATGAATTTCTATGGAAGTAACCAAAAATCAGTGATCCATGGTTTGTCTGAACTATTCCAGGTTTTAAGAACTCCTTAATTTTTATAGATCTCACCTTAAGATGACCTGACAAGATCTCACTGAAATGCATCATGGAGTGCAGCCTTGATCACTGCCAGCCCAGCATACTGAAGTACCCAAAATCAGATGATCAGAGATGATTGTGTTAGACAAAAGTCAAGTTTAATTTTAAGCAGTTTGTCAGTAGGAACTATACTCTTGTTCTATCTTACCTCAAGCATCCTTTCAATCAATCAGGCACTGTGCTAAGTATTACTGATAGTGAGATAAAGATTCTTCCTTCAAAGAGTTCATTGCTTAGTAGTGGAGAAAGATAAGATTCAAAACTAAATTCAATTAAAATATTCTGTAATAACCTAAATGGGATAAGAATTTGAAAAAAGAATAGATGTACATGTATATCTGAATCAGTTGTATACCTAGAACTAACACAACATTAATCAACTATATTTCAATATAAAATAATTCTTTTTTAAAAAGAAAAAATAAATACAAATACAAATAATGATAGAATATATTATTGAAGGTCATAAAATTGTTAGGTAATTGTCAGTAAGATTTATTATTTTTCCCATTAATCATGATGCTATTTATTGTTCCACACCAGCAGTCATTCCCACTGAATTCTGAATAATAGCAAGGACTATCTCTATTCATAAAAAACTAAATAAAAACTTATGCATTAAACTAAACATCTTCTGTAGGCTGCTTAAACTGTTGCCTCCGTTTGCAACAAATGATTTAGTGGTAGAAATTATAAAGCTTGTGCAAGATGATGATATTAGGCTTAGCTAGTGGAAGTGATGGAATTTCAGTTGAGCGATTTCAAATCCTGAAAGACGATGCTGTGAAAGTACTGCACTCAATATGTCAGCAAATTTAGAAAACTCAGCAGTGGCCACAGGACTGGAAAAGGTCAGTTTTCATTTCAATCCCCAAAAAAAGGCAACGCCAAAGAATGCTCCAACTACCACACAATTGCACTCACTCACATGCTAGTAAAGTAATGCTCAAAATTCTCCAAGCCAGGCTTCAGCAATACGTGAACTGTGAACTTCCAGATGTTCAAGCTGGTTTTAGAAAAGGCAGAGGAAGCAGAGATCAAATTGCCAACATCCACTCGATTATGGAAAAAGCAAGAGAATTCCAGAAAAACATTTATTTCTGCTTTATTGACTATGCCAAAGCTTTTGACTGTGTGGATCACAATAAGCTGTGGAAAATTCTGAAATAGATGGGAATACCAGACCACCTGGCCTGCCTCTTGAGAAATCTGTATGTAGGTCAGGAAGCAACAGTTAGAACTGGACATGGAACAACAGACTGGTTCTAAATAGAAAAAGGAGTACGTCAAGGCTGTATATTGTCACCCAGCTTATTTAACTTATATGCAGAGTATATCATGAGAAATGCTGGGCTGGAGGAAGCACAAAGCTGGAATCAAGATTGCCGGGAGAAATATCAATAACCTCAAATATGGAGATGACACTATGCTGATGGCAGAAAGTGAAGAAGAACTAAAGAGTCTCTTGATGAAAGTGAAAGAGGAGAGAAAAAAGTTGGCTTAAAGCTCAACATTCAGAAAACGAAGATCATGACATCTGGTCCCATCACTTCATGGGAAATAGATGGGGAAAACAGTGGAAACAGTGTCAGACTTGCAGCCATGAAATTAAAAGACACTCACTCCTTGGAAGGAATATTATGACCAACCTAGATAGCATATTCAAAAGCAGAGACATTACTTTGTCAACAAAGGTCCATCTAGTCAAGGCTATGGTTTTTCCAGTGGTCATGTATGGATGTGAGAGTTGGACTTTATAGAAAGTTGAGCACTGAAGAATTGATGCTTTTGAGCTGTGGTGTTGGAGAAGATTCTTGAGAGTCCCTTGAACTGCAAGGAGATCCAACCAGTCCATCCTAAAGGAGATCAGTCCTTAGTATTCATTGGAAGGACTGATGTTGAAGCTGAAACTCCAATACTTTGGCCACCTGATGCAAAGAGCTGACTCATTGGAAAAGACTCTGATGCTGGGAAAGATTGAAGGCAAGAGGAGAAGGGGACAACAGAGGATGAGATGGTTTAATGGCATCACCGACTCAATGGACATGGGTTTGGGTAAACTCTGGGAGTTGGTGATGGACAGGGAGGCCTGGCATGCTGTGATTCATGGGGTTGCAAAGATTCGGACATGACTGACCAACTGAACTGAACTGAACTGAGTTAAAGTCAGGCTAAATCAAAGACACAGAAATTCCAAGCTATAAATCTGTTACTGAGTTATCAGCCCTTTGACCAATTGAGAATGATTTTCTTCCTGAGCATCTTTATGACAACAGAATCATTGGAACCACATCCTTAGAGTTAATTGGCATTTATTTCTTAGCTATACCTCTCCCAAAATACAACAGGTCCTCATAGATTGATTTTTCTCTAATTTGTAAAAATACTCAAAAGTCACTAAAAAAAAAAAAAGAACAGAAAAATAAACCAAGACTTCACTAGTACATATAAAATCATATCTTTCTTCTGTAATTTCTTAGAAAATTATAACCTAAATGTTGCTCTTTCTACCTAAATCTATCATATACTTTTATTATTATATTACAATTGCCATATTTTAATATTATACCTTTACAAAACTACCATCCTTCTCAGTTCTCAATATTTATGCTTTACTTCTACACACATACACACACACAACAGATTATGAATGTATCTTGCAATGCCCACCCATGATGTGGTAACTGTGGTTTGCTAGAAAAATAAATGTGACTTGGTGAAATAAATTGAAATGGCACAAAATTAATCCACTTACTTATTCATTCCCTAAAAAAAAAAAAAAACGTTGAATGAGTACATTGTGGTGGTGCAGTTTCTGTGCTGAAATAGGCAGATACTCCCATTTGTAAACACGATGCCTGTCTTGAGGAACTCCCAGTGCAATGGAGGGATAGACAAGTAGATAGGAAATGTGAGTAGTGTAAACAGTGCCAAGATCGAAGCTGAGCACAAGGTCCTAAAGAAGCACTTCAATTTTTATTTCTACTGTGGATCAAGAGCTTTTACTCTTCACAGTTAAACTAATGCAGCCATGACTTCATCCATAACTGTCTGAAAGTAAACTTGATTTTCGAGTATATAAATGCAACTGTGTCTAAGCATACTATTACAAATAGATTTTCATTGGAATTCTTCCTAATGGCAATTGAGAGAACAACCTGACCTTTCTCACCAGATCTGAAACATCTGCTATAATCCTCTGGAAAAATAAAGAGCAAAGGAGAAAATAGTGTGGACAGTATAATGACACATAAATTGTTTATACATGATCTCAGAGTAGCCCTGTTCAAATAGTTCAAAATTGTCTCTAAAGTATTATGTAACCACAAACTTGGCAAAACAAGAAGAGTATAAATCAAACACTTTTGCAAGAGTTTTTAAATTAATGCTGTGTTTCAGTGAGCTTGCAATCACCAAGGCTCAAGGACTAAAATACCTTAAATTTTAACTCCTCTTAGGTCTTAGTTCAGTAAAATAACTTTAATAAAGTTTTCCATCTTGGCTTTTTACAAAGATATTGTAACTTAAAATGGAAATTTCTTAAATTTTAGCTTTATTTTTAATTATGATTCTAAGAAATGCATTTTTAAAATCACATTCTTCTGTTTTCAAGGTACATATCAATGCAGTACTAAAGATCCATATGAAATGTAAAACATCCCAAGAAAACTCAGGATGTTTTAGAAGATGCATCCATTTCTGATTTTATTGGGCAGCAGAAAGGGACCTGAAAAAAAAATTTTAACTTGTCAGTGTGCATCAGTTGAACCCAGAAATGGGTTAATCAAGTGTTTAATCACACAGGTAGCCATTAAACATGTTTTTTTGCCCCTGCTTTGAATTTGCTTATTAGTTTTTCAACAGAAAGAAGACTTCTAAAGAAATAGTACTTAATGTTGAAAACAAAATTAGTGCATACTGTTTTCATACACGGAAAAGTTTCAGAGTGGCAAGCTCTGGATGTCAAGGAGTACCATGAGGCACTTGACAAACTTGATGTAGGAAAGAAACACCCTCAGAAGCAGAAGTAACATGGTCTACTTCACAACCTATCTAAGGCTGCTCCAACAAGAAGGGTATCTATCTACAAGCTAGATATAAGGATCCTGACACAGTTGCTAAGCAAGAAAGTTCAGGATCCAGATTTCTGCATTCTAATTCCAGCTCTGCCACTTCCAAGCTGTGTGACCCACAGCTAGTTCCTTAACCTTTCTGTGTCTCATTTTCCTCCCCTATAACGTGAAAAATTACAATACCCATCTCATAGTTTTGATAAATACTAAAGGCCTTCACACAAGTAAAGTGCTAAGAAGAGTGCCTGGCAAACAATTAAGTATTCAAAAAGTGTTAGTTATAGTAGCATTACCAGACTCTTAGAAACCCAGCATACTGATCCTTGCTGGTTAGATGAGATCAGTTTAGAGATAATTGGGTTTCGTTTAGTTACTCTGGAGACCTAAAAACTAAGGTTTAGAAGTGGTAAATGACAAAGTCACATTGGCAGGTAAGTGGAAACAAGCAAGTCTGGGATTAGATCAGTTGTTCTATCTAATAAGGACTATAGATCCAACAAAAGATATACTGATGGGGAAGAAAGGAATATTGTATACGGCAGCAGTAATTTACTAAACAAGAATACCTTACTTGAATAGCTACTCATAAGAACCATAATTCTAATATAGGAAATTGCAAAGATACAGATAAATATCTGGAGCTGCAGAAATTGTTCATGTTCCTAAATATTATGCTAAAGACTGAGGTCTGACAGAACAGATAAAATTGTCTAATAATCTAAAAATACATATAATTTGTAGGTATTATGATGAGCCCTCTGCCACCATAGAGAAAGGCACTATAATATTCCTTCAATATTAAGGAAGAATGAACCTGAAGCTTTGGTAAATTTTTCCAGACCACAGCATTTTCTGTCTCTTCTCAAATCATTAGACCTTTAACCTACTGGCATAGAATACACAGTTCCACTTGGTATACCATAAGACACATATCTCTATTTTAAGCACTCTGGCCAAGTATCAACAAAGTAAAAATATTCCAAAAACTTCAATTATAAATAAGTGGCATTGGTCTCTTTTTCTTCACACTGAGACTTAACTTGAAAATATAGCCCAATTTTTGCTTCTATCTTCTTCTCTCCCTATGCAGTCATATCATTTGCACAATTATAGATGCAGTTAAGTTGTGTCAGCAATTTTCTTTATGCTGCCAGCTTGGCAAATGTTTATAAAACTAGCTTTTGTGGGGAAAAAGTATGTTTTAAGCTGAAACACAGAGAGTAAAAATCCAATCACTTGAGAGCAATTTCTTTTATCTACCTTACAAAAATGTGATGTGAATATATAAAAAGATACTAGCTAATTAAAGGTATATGACAAGGTAGTATAGAAAATGTGAATAGAGGGATGGGTGAAACAGAAATGAGCCCCAGCAGAAAATTTCTTTGAGGTGTGGGATTTAATGATGTATACTTTAAGAAATAATAATGTATATATAATATTTGGGAACATTGAATTTAATGGAATATGCACAAAAAGGGTAAACATTTTAGGTCCACAGACACAAAGAAGCCTGTAATATAACTTTCTTTAATAAGCAGACAAATAATTGAGGCCAGTGTAAGAACTGTTAAAAATCTGACCACATTGCCTGTCTATTCATAAGCTTTCACCACATGCAAAGAGAAAAATCCAAACAGTATCTCTGTACTACACATATTTCTTATGCATATTTATCACTCCATATATGTGTTTGAAAATGTGAGGAAAATGCAATTGTATATTCCCAATTAGTTTAAGCACAATCTGAGCAAATCTATGAGAATTTTGCCCAAGGTTGTCTCCATTTAGGAGTAGGAAAGAGAAGAAACAGTATCATTATGAATTTCTGAGAAATCTGGAACTGAGACTACAAATAGTTCAAAAATATTAGGACAGTGGCCTGATAGTCTAATAAAAAGATATTTCAAAAAGTCTGAGACTCAAAAACAAGTTTGCAAAGACCAACAAGGGCTTAATTTCCAAAATATACAAACACCTCATATAATTCAATAACAGAAACCAAACAAACAGAAGACCTAATGGTGATGGACAGGGAGGCCTGGTGTGCTGCGATTCATGGGGTCGCAAAGAGTCGGACACGACTGAGCGACTGAACTGAACTGAACTGAAATACACATTTCATCGAAGACAGCATTTTGTTGTTGTTGTTTAGTCACTAAGTCGTGACCAACTTTGTGACCCCATGGACTGCAGCATGCCAGGCTTCCCTGTCCCTAACTGTCTTTCAGAGTTTGCTCAGATTCATGTCCATTGAGTTGTGGATGCTATCTAACCATCTCATCTTCTGCTGCCTGCTTCTTATTTTGCCAAAAAGCTTTCCCAGCATCAGGGTCTTTTCCAGAAGTAGGCTCTTCATATCAGGTGGCCAAAGTATTGGAACTTCAGCTTCAGCATCAATCCTTCCAATGAATATTCAGGGTTGATTTCCTTTAGGACTGACTGGTTTGATCTCCTTGCTGTCCAAAGGACTCTCAGGAGTCTTCTCCAGCACCACAGTTCAAAAGCATCAATTCTTGTGCACACTACCTTCTTTACGGTCCAACTCTCCCATCTGTACAGACTACGAGAAAAACCATAGCTTTGACTATATGGAACTTTGTCAGCAGAGTGATTCCTCTGCTTTTTAATACAATGTCTAGGTTTGTCATAGCTTTTCTTCCAAGAAGCAATCATCTAATTTCATGGCTGCAATCACTGTCCACAGTGGTTTTGGAGCCCAAGAAGATAAAATCTGTCACTGTTTCCACCTTCACTTGGGAAAGGCAAACCACTCCAGCATTCTTGCCATGAGAACCCCATAAACAGTATGAAAAGAAGACATACAGGAGACCAAAAAGCACATGAAAAGATGTTCAACATTGCTAATTATTGGAGAAATGCAAATCAACACGACAGTGAAGTATCAACTCACACCAGTCAAAATGACCATCATTAAGTTTACAAATAATAAATGCTGGACAGGGTGTAGACAAAGGAAACTTCCTAAACTGTTGGTGGGAATTTAGACTAATATAGCCACTGTGTAAAATAGTATGAAGGTTTCTTTAAAAAACTAAAAATATAATTGCCATATGATCCAACAATCCAACTACTAAGCATGTGGAAAAAACTCTAATTCAAAAAGATACATGCATGCCAAAGTTGACAGCAGCACGATTTATGATAGCCAAGACACTGAAGCCACCTAAATATCCACTGACAGATAAATGGATAAAAATGATGTACATATGTATGTATGTGTGCATGTATAAATAGTACAGTCTCCTAGACTAAACCATAATGGAAAATAATATTTTAAAATAATGTGTATATGTGTTAAAAAAAAAAAAAAAAAAAGACATGGAAGCAACCTAAACATCCTAAACATGAATGGATAAAGAAGATGTGGTACATATATACAACGAAATACTACTCAACCATAAAAAAATGGAATATCATTTGCAGCAACATAGATGGACCTATACCTTATCATACTAAGTGAAACAAGTCAGAGAAAGACCAATATATGATGCCACTTATATATGAAATCTAAACTATGATGCAAAAGAACTTATTTACAAAACAGAAACAGAAAACACAGGAAACAAATTTATGGTTACTAAAGGGGAAGGCAGAATAAGAGGGATAAATGAGGAGTTTGGGATTAGCAGAGACAAACTACTATATATATAGTAGATAAACAACAAGGATCTACTGTATAGCAGAGGTAACCATATTCAGTATCTTATAATAAACTACAATGGAAAAGAATATGAAAAAGTAAATGTGTGTATACATGTGAATCACTTTCCTGCAGACCAAAAACTAACACACTGTAAATTAACTATACTTGAATTAAAAAAAAAAAATTCTTCTAGATAATCCACATTGACGCTGTCCTAACTAGCTAGCTCAACATTTTAATAATCTATAAGAGGAAGACACTACTGCCAAGTTGATAAGATAAATCCAAAAGGGGTATCAAATCTAGCCAATGCCAAATCTAATCATATGAATTATAATAATAACCATTTATAGAAACATAAGTCAAAGAGTAAAGAAAAAAGTTATTTGTGTTAATAGTGATAGTTCTGTCAATGATTGGTTATGTTTTCCTGGGAATGTTACCTGATCTTTCTTTATCCAAGTCTCCTCAGTTATAAAATAGAAGTTACAAGAACTTCTATCACATGAATTTCTTTTGATGTTAAAAAAGAGGATCTACATGGAAAAAATTATATTTTAATTGCTAAACATATATAATATTATTATTAAATATAAAATAACCTACTTATATTAAAAATTATGGAAGTTTATAATGTGGAAGATACATATCTTTTAAGTTGTACAAGAGACAAAAATGCATATTTTATATAACAGTAATTCTATTGCAATTCAACAATGGGCTGTTTCTGCCAAAATAAATAATGCAATCCGAAGCTTTGGTGATGGACACAAAGTGTTTGGGTCAAAGGAAGGAATGGCCCCATTATGAGCTGGTTAGACTATTCTTGGAGAACTGTATCCAGTGCTAACACTGGACTGTAAGAAGAAGCCAAATTATGGTCAAGCATTTAGACTCAGGTGACCAGAGTAATAACAAGAGAGAAAACACTAATATTTTGAGAAACACTTAAGCAAGGAGGATGTTCAGTTTAAGGAGGAGAAAGCAGCTAATGTCCATGCAGTTGGATAGCTATTATATTGGTAATATTGCTTTGGGGAGACTCAGGAATAGAATGAGAATCAATGGTTAGAAGTACTAGGTGTTCTTACATGTTAGTTTACATGTTTCAATGCCATTCTCCCAAATCATCCCACCCTCTTCCTCTCCCATAGAGTCCAAAAGTCCTTTCTATACATTTGTGTCTCTTTTGCTGTCTCACATACAGGGTCATCACTGCCATCTTTCTATATTCCATATATATGTGTCAGTATACTGTATTGGTGTTTTTCTTTCTGGCTTACTTCACTCTGTATAATAGGTTCCAATTTCATCCATCTCATTAGAACTGATTCAAATGAATTCTTTTTAATGGCTGAGTAATACTCCATTGTGTATATGTACCACAGCTTTCTTATCTAACATGTAAGAACGAAGCACAAGCCTATGTTCGATACAGGATACAGGATGCTTGGAGCTGGTGCACAGGGATGAGCCAGAGAGATGATGTGGGGTGGGAGGTGGGAGGGGGATTCGGGATTGGGAGCTAATATACACCCATGGTGGATTCATGTCAATGTATGGCAAAACCAATACGGTATTGTAAAGTAAAATAAAGTAAAAATAAAATTTAAAAAAATAAAAAAAATAAAAAATAAATAAAAAAAGAAGTACTAGGTGTTCTGATTTCAAGCCAGTATAATAATATACTTGATTATGATGATGATTGTAACAGCCAAGTGCTTATATAATGCCTACTAAGAGCTAGACACTCTTATAGGTGTATATAATAAGTCATTTAATCCTATAAGAAGATACTGATATTATTTCCAGTTACAGTTCAGGAGCCTGAGCCACATAAGGGTTACATGGCTTGCCCAAAGTCACACTAATGAGGGTCACAGACAGATTTTAAATCCAGTAGTCTGGCTCCAGAACTCTAGAACTATATGGCCTAACTTTATAACAGTCTGAGCTCTCTGAAATGCAAACGGATTGCCTTGGAAAAAAGTTCCCTTTTACCGAAGATGACAATAGAATAGACTATGTGACCTCTTATCCGTGTAGGTGAACAAAATGGCCTTTACAGATTTATTTTTTTCTTTCATTCACTTACAGGTTTTTCCTAGGCAATTTGTATGAGCCAGGTTCTCTGTTAGGTAGTTGAGAATACCATCATGAAAACAGGATAAAGTTCCTAGCTTCGTGTAATTTACAGACAGACGGCATATGTCTATGTGCATATGGGCTCAGTCACTTCAGTCATGTCTGACTCTTTGAGATACCATGGACTGTAGCCTGCCATAGTATAGCCTCCTCCTGTAGGCTCCTCCGCCCATGGCATTCTCCAGGCAAGAACCAGATTCTCCAGCTGCCATGCCTCCTTCAGGGGGTCCTCCTGACCCAGGGATCAAACCCATGTCTCTTTAAAGTCTCCTGTATTGCAGGTGGATTCTTTACCCACTGAGCCACCTGGGAAGCCTGGAGTATACTCAGGCATTAACCAAATAATTAACTTTGATTCACTGTGATTGAGAGTACCAAGGAGAATTACGTGATAGTGTAAGAACATATCATGAAGGATACCTTTTTGTCTGGAATGTCTGAGGCAACATTCTTGAGGAAAATAATTTCAATCCTTATCTTGCCATCTATTGAAACATGATCTAGTGACCCCTTATCTTGACTCCCATAACTCTTGATATATCATTAGGGTCCACTAAACAAAATTTTACCTTTTGAATTTCTTTGATGAGAATTTCTATTTATAAGGATTGGTATTTCATGACACTTATTCTTCATTAAAAGTCTTGCAAAGAACAAAGGGAAAATTTACTATTTTTTAATGGAATTATCTGGTCCCATCACTTCACGGGAAATAGATGGGGAAACAGTGGAAACAGTGTCAGACTTTATTAAAAAAAAAAAAAAAAACAAATCACTATTGCGTCATCTTTAATTTTTCATTTTGAGTTGACCAAAGTATTGCATCATTATCTTTCAAGAAAAGATGAAAGAAGCCTGGAGACAATATTTGTAGTCTGCGTTTAGCTTTCACTGAACTCAGTTTAGAATTCAGAAATTTTATTTTCTGCTCATACTGGCAAGAGAAGACTATTGACAGAGGATGATGATTCACAATTATTAGATGAATCAGAAAAGGAATGTAAAATGACAAACAGCTGTGCTAGACTAGAATGATGATGAAAATGATATATAAAAATCTTAGACTATGAGCCTTCAGATGATAATATTCCATATGAATTTTCTCAGATTCAAGCATGGTGAGTGAATAATCTTGGTAGGTGACAAAAGAGAAACAAATACAGTGGTTTTGTCTGCCTAGTGACTAGACAGAAAAGACTTCATCAAGTAATATTTTAGGATAATAATCTGAACAACCCTGTTTTTTTAAAAGAACAAGTGACTATATTCTTTCATCTTTTCTGATTTTCTGGTTCATAAGTGGACAAATACTGAAGACATATGTGCATTTAAAAGTAACTGGAAGAAAATAGATTATGTAAAATGGAAAAAAATGAGTTGATCATTATAATTTGTATTTATAAATTTAAAAATGAAAATGTTCTTTAATCAAGAAAACAAAGATGACCACCTTTAGTAAAACTCAATTTCAAGCTGTTTATGGAAATTCTAAACCAACCTGGTGGCACTAGTGGTAAAGAGCTCCCATAAGAGACCTGGGTTTGATCCATGGGTGGGGGAAGATCTCTTGGAGGAGGGCATGAGAACTCACTCCAGTATCCTTGCCTGGAGAATCCCACGGACAGAGGAACCTGGCAGTCTACAGTCCATGCAATCTCAAAGAGTTGGACAAGACTGAAGGAACTTAGCAGCAGCAGCAGCAGCAAAACAACCTAAAACTGAAATTTAGAGTGTTTTTCCTTCTGCTTTTTTTTAACTTCTTTGTTTTGTCTTCAATACATCTTTACTAAAATTTCATTTTGGTTATAACTAAGCTTCAAATCTTAATTGGACCAGCAAACATCCAGTTCTTAACTTCATTCTGTATTTCAGGACCAGCATGCTATGCTATTCTTTGTTTGTTTTTCTCTATAAGGGCTTAAACCATACTCTGGTGGGCAATATCAAATATAGTGTCTGATAATTATCAAGCCCAAGATATTTACAAAATCAAGGATCCATTTGAGCATCCAGATTTTGCCTCCCAGCATATTATTTTGTTCCCAAGTTGCTTCCCTATCAAAATATGGATTTTGTCACGTTAACTTTTATTTCCAGATTGTTTTACCAATGACATCCTGTTTCCACAGTATACAAGACTCTGTGGGGTAAACTTTCAAAATATTTTGTATGGAATAACACTGACAACTCCTGTTAACTGTAATGGGACCAATGTGAGGACTCCAGTCACCACTGTGAGGTCACATTGCCCTGAACTGCTCCAAATTATTATTGAAAAATCTTTTAAGTTAATGTCATGATCAAAAATGTAGTAATTTTATTTCACATTTTTCTCCAAGTAATTACTCTTTTTTTTAACTGATATTGTAAAAATTGGAAAACAATAAAGCAGAGAACTCTTTTAGAGAAGCAAGAATTTATTTGTTTGGGCTTCTGTGTTGAATGGACAGGCAGGAGGTGTTACGATCAGTGGTGAATAACACATTATGTTCCCTGGAGCTACCTGTGTGGCATAGTACAATCTTTTGTGATGTTTCACATGATTTTTTGCTAAATTCCACTTCAGAATTATCCCCTGCCTGGATGCATTAAGGGCATGAGGCTTTTCATTTACAAAACCCTTGGCGATCAACCTGTGCAGTCTGCTGGTAAGTAGAAAAGTCTGTTAGAATGAAGTGTTTCTGTTATCTGATTTTCAAGGGAAGCTTTTTGGACTGAGATCCGCATTGATTGATATCTCTATTGTATTATGTTCCTGTGCCAATGAAAAGACTGCAGAAGCAGTACTGAGCATCAGAGCATGATTGTGATCCTTTTCCCTCTGAGTCTTCCAGCCAAAGGAAAGTGAAAGTAATTCACCTTAAATAGAATGGATGACTTGAGTCACCTCCTGGTAGGCAGGTAGGTTCTTGGTCTTCTTCAAGAAAACAACTGCCCAGACAATGACTGAATAGCAGCCTTATTTTACTGCAACTATCATAACTTTTTTTTCCCCCTACAAAGTGTCAGTAAGGGTGTTTTGGAGTTGATCGAATGCCTTTCAACCAGTTTCAAAGCTTCCCAAGTAGCACAGTGTTAAAAAATCCACCTGCCAATACAGGAGACACATGAGATGCAGGTTCAATTCCAGGTCAGGAAGATCCCCCAGAGAAGGAAATGGCAGCCCACTCCAGTATTCTTGGAAAATTCCATGGACAGAGGAGTGAGGCAGGCTACAATTCATGGGGCCTCAGAATTAGACCGACTGAGTACACACCATACTTCAACCAGCATTATGTTTAATTAGAAAATAATTATATCAATAAACTAGAAAACACAAAGAATGTCTCATAATTAAATGTAAAATATTCCAATTATAAAAGATATTGAAGAAAAAGAATGTCTACCCCATTAAGAATCATATTTTATAATTTGATCATTAGCGTGACTATAGTGGATTGAGTACTTGTTGTATTCAGTATAGTTCAGTGACTCAATCATGTCTGACACTTTGTGACCCAATGGACTGCAGCATGCCAGGCTTCCCTGTCCATTACCAACTCCCAGAGCCTACTCAAACTCATGTCCATCATGTCGGCAATGCCATCCAACCATCTCAACCTCTGTCATCCCTTCCCCTCCTGCCTTCAATCTTTCCCAACATCAGGGTCTTTTCAAATGAGTCAGTTCTTCCCATCAGGTGGCCAAAGTATTAGAGTTTCAGCTTCAGCATCAGTCCTTCCAATGAATATTCAGGACTGATTTCTTTCAGGATTGATTGCTTTGATCTCCTTGCAGTCCAAGGGACTCTCAAGAGTCTTCTCCAACACCACAGTTAGAAAGCATCAATTCTTCAGCACTCAGCATTCTTTATAGTCCAACTCTCACATCCATACATGACTACTGGAAAAACAATAGCCTTGACTACATGGACCTTTGTTGGCAAGTAAGGTCTCTGCTTTTTAATATCCTGTCTAGGTTGGTCATAGCTTTTCTTCCAAGGAGCACGTGTCTTTTAATTTTATGGCTGCAGTCACCATCTGCACTGTTCGGGGAGCCAAAAAAAAAAATAAAGTCTGTCACTCTTTCCATTGTTTCCCCATCTATTTGCCATGAAGTGATGGGACTCGGTGCCATGATCTTAGATTTCTGATTGTTGAGTTTTAAGCCAACTTTCTCACTCTCCTCTTTCACTTTCATCAAGAGACTCTTTAGTTCTTCGCTTTCTGCCATAAGGGTGGTGTCATCTGCATATCTGAAGTTATTGATATTTCTCCCAGCAATCTTGATTCCAGCTTGTGCTTCATCCAGACTGGCATTTTGCATGATGTACTCTGCATATAAGTTAAATAAGCAGGGTGACAATATACAGCCTTGACGTACTCTTTTCCCAATTTGGAACCAGTCTGTTGTTCCATGTCCAGTTATAACTGTTGCTTCTTGACCTGGAAACAGATTTCTGAGGCAGGTCAGGTGGTCTGGTATTCCCATTTCTTGAAGAACTTTCCACAGTTTCTTGAGATCCACACAGTCAAAAGCTTTGGCATAGTTAATAAAGCAGAAATAGATGTTTTTCTGGAACTCTCTTGCTTTTTCGATTATCCAGTGGATGTTGGCAATTTGATCTCTGGTCCTCTGCCTTTTATGAATCCAGCTTGAATATCTGGAAGCTCATGGTTTATGTACTGTTGAAGTCTGGTTTGGAGAATTTTGAGCATTACTTTGTTAGCATGTGAGAGGTATGCAATTGTGCAGTAGTCTGAACATTCTTTGGCATTGCCTTTCCTTAGGATTGGAATGAAAACTGATTTTTTCCAGTTCTGTGACCACTGATGAGTGTTCCTATTTGCTGGCCTATTGAGTGCAGCACTTTCACAGCATCATCTTTTAGGATTTGAAATAGCTCTAGAATTCCATCACCTCCACTAGGTTTGTTTGTAGTGATGCTTCCTAAGGTCCACCTTACTTCACATCCTAGGATGTCTGGCTCTAGGTGAGTGATCACACTATCATGGTTATCTGGGTCAAAAAAATCTTTTCTGTATAGTTCTTCTGTGTATTCTTGCCACTTTTTCTAATATCTTCTCTGCTTCTCTTCAATCAATACCATTTCTGACCTTTACTGTGCCAATCTTTGCTTGAAATATTCCCTTGTTATCTTGAATTTTCTAGAGAAGATCGCTAGTCTTTCCCATTCTATTGTCTTCCTCTATTTCTTTGCATTGATCGCTGAGGAAGGCTTTCTTATCTCTCCTTGCTATTCTTTGGAACTCTGCGTTAAGATAGATGTATCTTTCCTTTTCTCCTTTGCTTTTCACTTCTCTTCTTTTCTCAGCTATTTGTAAGGCCTCTTCAGACAACCATTTTGCCTTTTAGCATTTCTTTTTCTTCAGGATGGTCTTGATCACTGCCTCCTATACAATGTCATGAACCTCCGTCCATAGTTCTTCAGGCACTCTATCAGATAGAATCCCTTGAATCTATTTGTCACTTCTACTGTATAATTGTAAGGGATTTGATTTGGGTCATACCTGAATGATCTAGTGGTTTCCCCACTTTTTCAATTTAAGTCTGATTTTGGCAATAAGGAGTACATGATCTGAGCCACAGTTAGCTGCTTGTCTTGTTTTTCCTGACTGTATAGAGCTTCTCCATTTTTGGCTGCAAATAATATATCCAATCTGATTTCAGCACTGACCATCTAATGATGTACATATGTAGAGTCTTTTCTTGTGTTGTTGGAAGAGGGTGTTTGCTATGACCAGTGCGTTCTCTTGGCAAAACTGTTAGCCTCTGACCTGCTTCATTTTGTACTCCAAGGCCCAATTTGCCTTTTACTCCAGGTAGCTCTTGACTTCCTACTTTTGCCTTCCAGACCCCTATAATGAAGAGGACATCTTTTTTGATTGTTAGTTTTAGAAGGTCTTGTAGGTCTTCATAGAACTGTTTAACTTCAGCTTCTTTAGCATTACTGGTCAGGGCATAGATTTGAATTACTGTGATATTGATTGGTTTGCCTTGGAAATGAACAGAGAGCATTCTGTTGTTTTTGAGATTGCATCCAAGTACTGCAGTTTGGACTCTTTTGTTGACTATGATGGCTACTCCATTTCTTCTAAGGGATTCTTGCCAAAAGTAGTAGATATAATGGTCATCTGAGTTAAATCCACCCATTCCAGTCCATGTTAGTTCACTTGATTCCTAAAATGCTGATGTTCACTCTTGCCATCTCCTGTTTGAAAGTGAAAGTGGAAGTCGCTCAGTCATGTCCGACTCTTTGCGACCCCATGGACTAGTCCATGGAATTCCTCCAGGCCAGAATACTGGATTCGATAGCTTTTCCATTTTCCAGGGGATATTCCCAACCCAGGGATCAAACCCAGGTCTCCCACATTGCAGGCAGATTCTTTACCAGCTGAGCAACAAGGAAAGCCCTGTTTAACCACTTCCAATCTGCCTTGAATCATGGACCTAACATTCCAGGTTGTATTCCTATACAATATTGCTCTTTACAGCATCAAACTTTACTTCCATCACCCTTCACATCCACAGCTGGGTGTTGTTTTTGCTTTGGTTCCATCTCTTCATTCTTTCTTAAGTTATTTCTCTACTCTTCTCCAGTAGCGTATTGGGCACTTACCGACCTGGCTCGTATTAATTGCTAACAATTTTAGGTTCTGAAATACAAAAAGCAAAGAGTATTCCTCTAGAATTTTATTAATTAAATAGCAAAGAGCTCTGTGAGCAACCTCTCACTACACACACACACACGAACATGTGCAAAGTAAAAGACTGCTTTAGACAAGTTACATATTTGAAGAAAAAAGAGGAAGACCTTTTCAAGATTCACATGATTAATTTTCAAACATTTATGTTCTAGTCAATTTATTAAAACTTAGGAAAATATTTAAATATTTAGCTAAAATTGGAAAAGTGATATAATAATAAATATTAATTGTATGTGTTAATTGTAAACATTAATTGCATATATGTACATCAAAACTGCTCCAAGGACTTTGCATGTACTAACTCATTTAATCCTCAAAATAATTCTATAAAATGGGCACTATTCTTATCCCCAATAATGCACACAGAATTTTTCTTAAGGACTTTACATATTATTTTCATCATATTTTACTCAACATGCAATTGGTAAATACTACAATTTTCATGTTGACTTATACATTTTGAATATCTTAATCCTCACAAGTTATGTGACATCTGTTTGAATGTTCATTAATCAACACACTGAAATGAAAATTTCATATACAGGAAATATATAGTTCATGGCTTTATTGAAGGAACAAATACGAAGTGTTTATTTCGCAAATTTCTTGAAATGCTGTAAGAATCATTTTTCAATGCCCTTTGTTTTATCTCATTTTTCCATTCCTACCAATTTCCCTATAACCCAATAGAAGATTTTTTTGTATTCTACTGCAGCCATGAAATTAAAAGATGCTTACTCCTTGGAAGAAAAGTTATGACCAACATAGATAACATATTCAAAAGCAGAGACATTACTTTGCTGACTAAGGTCCATCTAGTCAAGGCTATGGTTTTTCCTGTGGTCATGTATGGATGTGAGAGTTGGACTGTGAAGAAGGCTGAGGGCCGAAGAATTGATGCTTTTGAACTGTGGTGTTGGAGAAGACTCTTGAGAGTCCCTTGGACTGCAAGGAGATCCAACCAGTCCATTCTGAAGGAGAGCAGCCCTGGGATTTCTTTGGAAGGAATGATGCTAAAGCTGAAACTCCAGTACTTTGGCCACCTCATGCGAAGCTTTGACTCATTGGAAAAGACTCTGAGGCTGGGAGGGATTGGGGGCGGGAGGAGAAGGGGACGACAGAGGATGAGATGGCTGGATGGCATCACTGACTCGATGGACGTGAGTCTGAGTGAACTCCGGGAGTTGGGGATGAACAGGGATCCAACCTAGATAGCATTTTCAAAAGCAGAGACATTACTTTGCCGACTAAGGTCCGTCTAGTCAAGGCTATGGTTTTTCCTGTGGTCATGTATGGATGTGAGAGTTGGACTGTGAAGAAGGCTGAGCACCGAAGAATTGATGCTTTTGAACTGTGGTGTTGGAGAAGACTCTTGAGAGTCCCTTGGACTGCAAGGAGATCCAACCAGTCCATTCTGAAGGAGATCAGCCCTGGGATTTCTTTGGAAGGAATGATGCTGAAGCTGAAACTCCAGGACTTTGGCCACCTCATGTGAAGAGTTGACTCACTGGAAAAGACTCTGATGCTGGGAGGGATTGGGGGCAGGAGAAGAAGGGGACGACAGAGGATGAGATGGCTGGATGGCATCACTGACTTGATGGATGTGAGTCTGAGTGAACTCTGGGAGTTGGTGATGGACAGCGAGGCCTGGCGTGCTACCATTCACGGGGTCGCAAGGAGTCGGACACGACTGAGCGACTGAACTGAACTGAGAGTCCCAAGAGATATTTATAGGTATTCTGAACAACAACAAAAAGTGTCCACAATGAAATCAGTTTAGGAAATATTTTGTTAATCAAAGCTAAACAAATATTGGGTAAATAAATCTTTACTATGGGGTTCCTAGAACTTTTTTTTTTTTTTGCTGCATTGCATGGCATGCAGGATCTTAAGTTCCCCAACTAGGGACTGAACCCACGCCCCTGCAGTGGAAGTGCAGAATCTTAGCCACTGGACCACCAGGGAAGTCCCTCTGAGAATTTTGTTATAACCTAACATGCTCTGTGATTCCCCAAGGGTGAGAATAAAGAAGAGTCATTCTCAAACTTACATGGTCACAAAATGCCTTTTTCTAGGTACCCCCACTAGTATCTTACAGAACACAAGTGTATTAGGGAAACCTTGTTCGGGACTTAGTGTAAGCTTGGTAATAAATACTCTCACTTTTTAAGACAAGAAAGTCACCTTATAACCGTTATTTTCACAAATTCAACAATCAGGTATCACTCGTAATTTCAAATAATAGAATTTGTGGAAGCAAAGACAAATCTTCATTTCTTCTGGAAACATCACAGTATATTAGGTTATCATGCTTTTTGAACACACGTAACTAATAAATGTCGTAAAATAAAAGTCTTAGGAACCAAAATGTGCTGAACATGAGCACCCTCTTTTACAGGCAAAATGAGAACAAGTAACCATCAATCACAATAACTATAACATCAAGGAGGAAAACATACTCATTTGAAGCATTTTGATTAAACTATTTAAAAACCCTAAAGTTATTACTAATAAAGTGATAACAACAATAGAGACCATTTAATAAATGCTGCTAAGTGACAATCACTTTACATACCTCATTTCAATGAACACTCCAATTAATCTCTATTTCATAAATAAGAAAGGTTATAGAATTCGGCCAGGGTCACAAAACTAGCTAGCTGGTGATGGAGCTAAGCCCTGAGTCTATGCTCAGGGGCCATATGCTCCTGCTCCTGCCCCACAGACCATGGAGTGAGGCCAGCCGTTCTGAGCAGGGCTCGGGACAGCTTTCTGCCTGGCAGCCGACACGTGTCCCGGAGCCCCGCTCACACACCCAACTCTGTCCCTCACAGTCCTACTGCACCGCTCTTCTCACAGACACAAACACTACCTGTGGTTATACTGAGTTGGACAAAAAGCATAAGATGTTATAAGAAAAGCCATACAAATTTTTTGGCCAACCCAAAATATCATAACAGAATCTTATTTTATATAGTTTTTATTTTTAAAATGTGTGTTTTTTACTACATACCTACATACATATATACAGATATTTTAATAGATTTTATTTTTTAAAGCAGTTTGGGTTCACAGCAAAACTGAGTGGAAGGTACACAGGTTTTCCAGATATGCAATATTCGTTCACAGGCCTAGCCTCCCTCTTGTCAAAATACATGTTTTTTAAAAGACTATCACTGCAAAAGAGCAAGAGTTGTTTAGATGAGAGTCGTTTTGCTCTACACAATGCAAGTGAGCTAAAGATGATGGTAACTTGACCAGTCAGCCATTTCCACAGTCAAAAATGGCTCAGATCCCATTGCTGAGAAAGGTACATTCAAAATACTGTTAAGAAAACAGTAAACAGTCACTTGCTGTCAAATTTTGAACCTAAAATTGTTACTTTCTTTCTTCTTGCTAAGGTGTTACTAGCTGTATGAATATCTGTTTGCACATACAGAAACCAGGAGCCTTGTCTTTTGCACAGGCTCTGGAGGGGAGAATAGGTGTAATAACTGGTAGATGGTGCAAAGTCACCCTTTCCTCTGTGGAACTATCGGCACTTCCAACTCAGGAGTCATGTGCTTTTCCTCACTCTCCCACACAGCACCAACAGCAGGGGATTAGAAATGATTAGCCTTCACTGCACAACTGATTTCACAAAGTCACTCTAATAAAAGCTACAAATACGACTCCTGTATTGACAGCAAAGATATACCCCTGAAAAATGACCTTGAAAAGTAGACACTATCCCTTCCAGAGATGACAGCACAAGGCAGGACTGAACTCCTGATGAAATCGTGGTGTCTAATAAATCAGGTATGAATCAAGAGATGTGGCTCAGGACACTAGCTAGGGTATAATTCTAAGGCACTATGGTAATTACAGAGAATTTTGTTCCTTGTCCTAAAAAAACAGACATAAAAGTATTTTTACACAAATTAGATGCCCCAGTACAACAATATATGTAACCCTTTAGGTACAGCTCAATTGCTACATAAATTTTTAATCTCTGCACTTAGCATGGTTATTACACACATTCTATGCCCATTTAAAATTTATGCTACTCTTCTATAAATTCTGTTCGGTGGGGAAAATTTAGACAGTATGAACCTCTTAGAGCAGAACTGGGTTAACTTTGACAGTACCTCTCTTTTCTCCTGATAAACTTTATTAGGCACTTAAAACTTACAAGATCTCTAGTGTTGAATTAGCAGATATAAATTACTATATATATAACAGACAAACAATTAAGATCCTACTCTATAGCAGAGGGAACTATAACCAGTTAACCTGTAATGGAAAAGAATATGAAAAAGAATAACTGAATCACTTTACTGTATACCTGAAACTANACAAGATCTCTAGTGTTGAATTAGCAGATATAAATTACTATATATATATAACAGACAAACAATTAAGATCCTACTCTATAGCAGAGGGAACTATAACCAGTTAACCTGTAATGGAAAAGAATATGAAAAAGAATAACTGAATCACTTTACTGTATACCTGAAACTAACAGAAGGAAAGAGGAGAGAGGCGATTGCTAAAGGCTTTGGGGTTTCTCTTTAGGGTGAAAAAATGTTTCAAAATTCTTAGGTGATTATGGTTATACCTTGTGACTAATGAGTGACTATGAATATACTAAAAACCACTGAATTACACATTTTACATAAATGATTGTGTGGTATGTGAATTAAATTTCAAAAATAAAAATAAAAAAGGAGTTAAGTGCTTTGGGAAAAAAAGGCGAGTGGTCATTTATTTTTAAAAGGAGCCATGTGTGCATACCAAGTCGCTTCAATTGTCTCCGACTCTTTGTGACCACATGGAATGTAGCCCACCAGGCTCCTCAGTGACACCCAAATCAGTGGAGAAGATTTATAGTTGGCAGAGACTGGAAAAGACTCTGATTCTCAAGTTCTATTTGCTTTCTTTGCTCTTTCTTCCCATGATAAGCTCATCAATGCTCTCTGTGGGTTGGCGTGGGGAACAGAGAGAAAAAACAAGAGGGTAACCTAAGTAGGTGGGTCTGGAAGCTGGGAAGGGCCACCACAGTCCTTGGTCGAGATGGAGAGGGAAACAGTACTGAGTTCAATAGGGACTGTCTCTGTTTCCTAACAGTAATAAGTCTCGAAAATACTTAAATCCATAAAAATGCCTTCCTAAGTCCTGCCTGAATGGGTTCAAAGTGGCAACACACAACACAAAGCATGTAACATTTTCTTACTGGTCAAAGTCTAAATATGTAAAGTGAATTTACCTTATAGAATTTGATAATATCTTCCTTGGTAAGTGTCTTCAAATAGGCAACTTCTATATTATCTGAAAAAGAAATCAAATAAGAACTTATTAATATTTCCATTTTAAGCAGCCCAGAATACTACACTAAATGACAATATTCTTCACTCCAACACTCTTAAATATCCATCTTTTTGAGTGATCAATTGCTCCTGCAAGAAGTAAGGGAAAAAATTTCAAGTAAAAAGTAAGAGGATACCCTGGCTCTCTACGGGTGAACTGTTGGTTCCTAGTCTAGTCACTTCAGATATTCTGAGCCTCAGTTTCTTCATCTGGAAATTGGGTATAATGGACTCTGAGAAGCAGGAGACTTTGGGGAGTACAGCTCTTCCAAATCTAAAAGCACAGACAAATCTGGGGAGATCCTTAAAGGCAGATGTTTGAACCCTGATGCCTCTAGGACAGCACTTGTCTCAAGAGAGTTCAATCTGCACATTTTCTGTTTAGAGCTATGAGAAATAGAAGACTACATATCTGTGCTCAGTCTCAGAGGCATACTGAATAAAGTGAAATCAGATTTACTATTAGTGCACTGTGATGAGATACAGATAGGTTCAGCTCTAGCTTTAGAGAGAGAGAGAAAAAAAAAAGTTCCTAATAGGAAATTGTTGTTACATTAAATATAAGTCCTTTAGAAGTGCTACTACCTCGTCCCAAACTGTCCTGAAACATCACCTATGAAATGAACACCATTTTGCAGAATGGCATCAACGCTCTCAAATGTTTCACTTCCATGCCATGAAATGTGGGGGCCCTGATCATGCCTTACCTCTGTCAAAATTGTACTGCTGGGAGATGATCTCCCCCCAATATTTAGCACACTCTGCAGATAGCTTCTTTGGTTTGTCTAGTCGACGGATTGCTAATGCTTGGATGTGTTTTTGGAAGGCCTCCTCTGTCATGTCCTCTATGGACTTTTCCATGGTAATTAAGAAAGCTTCCACTCTGCTTTCTAGGTAGTGAGGTGGCTTTTCTGACTGGATGATAAACCGTAAGCCCTGTATGCCGTTGGCTCGGCGTGGCCCGCTGAAGACGATATAGCCTGAAATACAAACACCAGCCAGTCAGGACCATGGCATCTCAGACATGGGTCACTTTTAATCTTTCAAAAATTATCCTGTCAGAACAAATACAGTCTACTTTAGGACTTTATATTAATCACCTCTGAAGAAATCAGCAATGAAAATATCTTCAGTGCCTAAGGACAGGGCAGACAAGCTCTCTGAAGAACAGTTGGAGAGCTGGAGGTCACAAACTCCTATTCATTATTCAACATTCCCAAGCGCCTCACTGTCTGTCAGTTAATCCCCTTCAATCCATGTTAAAGTTATTCTCATCCCTGTGAAATGCTGGGCTCATTTCATCCCCTAACCATTGACCTAGCTTGGTGTCCTTTCACATCCAAGCTCCTTATGTGAACTTGCCTTTACTGTTGCATTTCTTGTTAGATAACCTACCCCTGGATTGACTTCACTCGGGCTGCAGATCTTTAGAGACCAAGTAACTGAAGGCCATTTCCCACTGTGAGCTCCTCTGCTACCTCCCATCTGTATCTTTCCTGAACGCACCTGTGGCTTCCCTCCTCTGCTCTGTCCTGAACCACACCTCACTACCTTCAGCATCGCTTTTAGAGTTTGAACACTCTTAGGAGCATTTACCACACTGTACTACAATTATTCCTTACAGGTCTGCCTTCCTGATGAGACTGAGTTTCATGAAGGGAACGACCATCCAAAATTTACCCATTTTTGCAGTCCAGCATCTATCATGGTGGCAGTTTAAAAAAAGATTGTTACTTTAAGAGACTCATCCAAATCCTTTTTCATTGGTTATTCAAAGCACATTACTGGGGCTTGCTCTTTTTGATCAAATTGATCAAATTTTCCAGGATCTCCAAGGCTTTTAACAGTGCCTAAAACTGCCCAAAACATTTCCTCAAAAGACACTTACTGTGACTTCTAGGTACCCCAGGCTAGGGATACAAAGATGAATAAAAAAAATACCTGACCTCTTAAGGAACCCAAAATTCAGTAAATCTAAGTTTCTCTGGATGGCTTGCTTCCCACCTTGTCACCCACAACAGCCTGCCCTTAGCCTGCCCTTAGCATCCTTTTCCCCCACCCAAAATGACCTCTATACAGACATGTATGAGAGGTAAACACACGTCATCTCCTTAAGAACTGCTCTACTGTCCAGGAGATAGTAACTGCTTATCTTCTAGAAGTGGGGTCCCCACAGGCATCATGACGGGGGGCTGTACATGTGGCGGATGATCTCGAGGACAACAGCTGTTCCTCAAGGAGCGAGGCGCCCTGCTGTGCCCCACTGCCCACTCACCCAGTTGCTCCTTGGTGCGCAGGGTGTTGAAGCAAGGCTCGGAGATGATCTGACAGAAGAGCTCCAGAAACATGTTCTCTGAGGTGCTCTGCATGTCGGTTTGGTAGTATATCTCAATGCCACAGTTATTGTGGACTTCATTCCTCTGCTGATACACAAACCATCCTCCTAGGAAGTTTCAAGAAGAGAGCGACATGTTCAAAAACTTCTTTAGGGTTTAAACAAACTTACTGTTTTGTTTGTCTGTATGAAATTGTTCAGTTTGGTTGGTGTCTTTTGGCAGTTCCAAAGTGCAATTAATTCATTAAGAACGTGAAACTCAAGTTACCCAAGGGAATCCTAATACAGTGCTCTGTACTTGGGAAGCCCTCATAAACATTCAATGACTTTAAAGGGCAAAACACTTGTAAAAGACCCACTTTATGACTAAGTAAATTTTAATGCTTATTGAGATCACAGTTAATGAAATCTACAATGCAGTGTACACACTAAATTAGAACTAGCTAATATCTATAAGAAACTCAATAGAAATACAACCTATATTTTAATAACCATGCAAAACAATTTTTTAAACCACTAATTGTGCCATTATCTATTTAGCATTCAATTCAATATTGTTTACCAACACCCACCCTGAAGGTCAACTCACAAATTTATTCATATGTGTATAACATGTAGAGATGCCCCAGTCTGACATCTCACTTTAGAGATAAAGAAACTGAGACCCTGAGAAGTGAGCAACTTATCCAAGGACATACAGTTGGATGATGGAGAGCTGAGATATGCTGATCAAGTACTTCACAAAAGTTATAAACAGATGGCCATGCTTTACGATCTGATAACTATCTCATGAGCAGTAAATGTGACTAAGCAAACAGTGTTTAGTAACTGCCTGATTACCACGACCAATGGCTTTTGAATGGCAGTTCCTGATTCTTCCTCACTGCCATGCTGTAGTGACTGAGAAAGAAGTTTAAGTTCAAAATGAGCCATAACCCAGTCTGTGATGACTGGGTATGCAGAATAGTAGCACTGTGCTCAAGGTGTCTTGGAGCATTCAACAAAGAGATCCTGAGATAATGCTTTAGTAGCTACTCAAGTGAGCCAGACACAGACCCCAGCCCTTAAGAAATGTACAGCCTACTAAGGGAGATGGAGATGCACTTCAATGCCAATGTGAGAGAAGTGCTGAGTAGCTTAAAGAAGGAAGGTTCAGAAAACCTGTGCTGAGAGGTCAGAAGAGGAAGCAATTACTTTTAGAAAAAAGTTTAGGGACTTCTCTGACAGTCCAGTGGTTAAGAATCTGCCTTCCAATGCAGGGGGCATGAGTTCAAGCCCTGGTTTGGGAAACTAAGATCCCACATGCCGCAGGACAACTAAGCCCAGTCTGCAACTACTGAGCCCCCTCACCACAACTAGAGAGACACCAATGTGCCACAGTGAAAATCCTGCCCCAGAGCTAAGACCTGACGCAACCCCAAATAAATAAATATTTAAAAAAAAGAAAAAGTTTAAGGGAAAAAACCAATGCTTCTCATCACTGGTCTAATATATTTTCCACTATACAATTCTGAACAACGTTGAAAATAATGCTTAATGAGTTCTACATCAAAAGAAACCACTGTTAATGCAAAAGTAACCCAACATTGAAAACTCCCATATATTATTATCAATTCTTTATGTCAGTTCCTATGGGCTCCTAATTCTAATTTCCATCTTTTACAAATAAATTTTATTACATGCTTCCCAGTCAATACTTTAGTTTTGTGATATTTTTTTTCACTTCTTCATTCCTCTATGCTCAATTACCAGTCACTTCCAGTATCATTCTCGTCAAAATAATTGCCTGCCTTCAATTTCACCTCTTTGGCCCTCCTATAGATAATTTTCTTGCAGAATTACCTATCTTTAGTTATAAATTAGTAGAGAATCCCAGCAGATCTTTACCATAAAATTATATTTTATCATCCAAGTGACTTCAACCCACCTGTAATCACACATAATATTATGTCAAAGCAGTCCATTCCCAAAGATAGAACATTTCCACTTACTGTCCGGGAGCTGAACTTCTCTGTACCGAACAAGCTGACTTGGAAGAAGTGGTTTCGTATGAGCATGTTCAACAAGGGTGTCTTCAACCATCTGCATGATTCCTAATGCAGCCTAGAAAGGCAGGTCATGGCACATTACAAAACCACAAATGTATCTTGATTACCCAGACAATCATTGGCACCAATCTCGATGTTGGAGCGGTATCACTGATGGAAAGTTGGTCTCAAGTGAATGGCCCTCACCATAGATATTTGGGGTTACAGCAAAGTAAAAAAGAGGTCAGCACGAGGCTTTATTCTGAATAAAACTGACACAGGGAAGAATCCTTCCTCAGCCACATAACAGCACCTGACCTTGGCATATTGTTCTGGAGACAGTGGAGTGGCAGAGAGTATGGGCTCTTGAGACAGACTACCATGGGAATTCTAAATTCCGTTTAGCTTTCCATGTGCTAAACACTTGGAATGTACTATTTACTTTAATCCTTGTACATAATATACTGATAAAGAAACAGAGCATAGAGAGATTAAGATGCTTTCAGAAGATTACATAACTTGTAACTGGCTCAGTCAGGATTTGAATCCGGGCTGATTCCACACTATGTGCTCTTATCCACTATACAGTCCTGCTGTTCTAGAGGAGGGACCATTATTCCCATTTCCTCCAGTGACCACACAAGGCAGATAACAAAAGAGAAGGCCGCCGTGAAAGTGGTCCACAGTTAGCCAGGATCATTCAACTCTTCGTACACCCTCCCCTACCTTCCTGCAGAGGGCAGAGAAGGCCGAGTCAACACTAATGTGTATATAGCCACACTGTGGTGGTTAGTCAGTAGTCTTAAATCAAATAGGGTAAAATTTCTGTTGCAATGATCTATAAAAGATTGCTAAAACCTCAATCACCCACCTGCTTTGTTATATTTCCATGGAGAAGGGCTTCAATATGCAGCCGTGACAGGAGCTGAGGTATGAAGGCCTTAAGGCGAGGAAGTGTGACATCTGCAAACAGGTGTAAGAAATTGTAAGCTCTACCTATGAGGTCTTTTTTATTAAAAAAAAAAAAACAAACAAACAAACACTCTGAGATAACTTGAGACTTACAGAAGAGTTGCAAAAATAGCACCGGGAGTTCCTACATACCCTTCACCCAGTTTTCTCTAACGTTAACATTTTTCACTACCCTAGGATGCTGATCAAATCTAAGAAGTTAACACTGGGACAATACTATTAACTGAAAAATCTACTTTATCTGGATTTCAGTTTTTCCACTAGTAACGCTTTTGAACTAGTGGTGTTGGAAAAGACTCTTGAGAGTCCCTTGGACTGCAAGGAGATCCAACCAGTCCATCCTAAAGGAGATCAGTCCTGGATGTTCATTGGAAGGACTGATGTTGAAGCTGAAACTCCAGTACTTTGGCCACCTTATGCGAAGAGCTGACTCATTTGAAAAGACCCTGATGCTGGGAAAGATTGAGGGCAGGAGGAGAAGGGGATGACAGAGGATGAGATGGTTGGATGGCATCACCGACTCAATGGACATGAGTCTGGGTAAACTCTGGGAGTTGGTGATGGACAGGGAGGCCTGGCATGCTGTGGTTCATGGGGTTGCAAAGAGTCGGACACGACTGAGTGACTGAACTGAACCCTTTTCTGTTCTTGGATTTAATCCACGATCCTACCTTGCATTTAGTTGTCATGAGTCCTTAGTTTCCTCCCATCCTTAACAGTGCCTTGGTCTCTCTTTGTCTTTCACAACCTTAAGATTTTTGAGCAGTACTGCTCATTTTACAGAATGCCCTTTATTTGGGCTTTAGTAACTCAATTATTAAATTGGATTTATATACTCCTACGAAGAACACCTGAGAAGTACTGTGTCTTTCTCACGTGGGGGGGCACGTGATGCTGACATGCTGTAATACAGATGATGAAAACACTGATCACCTCATTATGATGCTGTATGCCAGATGTCTGTCCTATATGTCCTATAAGTCCTGAACCTATAAGTCTTTTGGTTGTAATTAAGTACCTAATGTATACTTTTCAAGCAACTAGGCAAAGCCACCAGGGAAGTCACCCCACCAATGCCAACTTTTCCCTTTATAATTTAAACACTTATTTTGGAGGAAATACTTTGAGACTATACAAATATCTTGTCCTTACTTAACTTTTATCCACTAATTTGGTGTTAGATGGCATCACCGACACAATGGACATGAGTTTGGGTAAACTCTGGGAGTTGGTGATGGACAGGGAGGCCTGGCGTGCTACAGTTCATGGGGTCGCAAAGAGTCGGACACGACTGAGCAACTGAACTGAACTGAACTTCAGTAAAGAAGAGTTGTCCCTTTTCCGTTAGGACACTATGCTAATAAATGCTTCAGTGGATGCTAACGCTAGTGATTAAAATTTAAAGACAGACATAGGAAGGGAATTAACAAGTGCTTACTATGTATGCATGCATTTTATAGATGTTATAAACTGTAAATTATATGCTATTATTTCCATTTTAAAGGTGAGAAAACTGGAATTCCTTGGCAGTTCAGTAGTTAGGATTGCATACTCTCACTGCCAAGGGCCCAGGCTCAATCCCTAGTTAGGCCACAAGCTGCACAGTGGCCAATTGGGGAAAAAGGTGAAGATAATTTAAATTTCTTGTCCAAAGTCATTAAGCTAGTAAGCTGCAAAGGTGCATTTGAACTTGGCCTAATTCCAAAGTCCATGTGTGCTCCCCTCCACTGCCCTGCCCTAGAAGGCCCTTTCGCTGGACCCCCTCGGCACTCAGTCTCTTTGCCTCTACAAAAATAACCTGCTTACATTTATGCTTTGCCACTAGACTGGAGCGTCTTGATCCAAGAAACCCCACCTAACTGATCATTTTTAAACCTCAAGCACCTGTAGTCTGGTAGCTGGTGCCGAGCAGGCAGTCAGTAAACGCTGTTTTAGTTAATGAACTTTATAATCTATATGCCTACCCAGTGCCTGAGGCAACCAATAAAATAATGACCTTCAATACTTTGCTCTTGACTTGTCGCTGAAGACATCAAAGGCACAGTAATACATAATAAGTAAGGATTTGTCATAAAAGATTATTAAAAATTCAACAGTATTCTTTTTTCTTACTACTGAGCATGTAGGAAGGAAGATTAATTGGTAGCGCAATGGTGAGAAGTGGAAAAGATAAAACAACAATAAAGGATGATATCAGTTTACTTTCTTTACAGTAAAACCCTGAAAGTAATTTCATTCCATTGAAGAGACATTCATTAGACACACACTGAGGGCATAATATAAATACTGAATAAAAAGAACAAACAGAAGGCATAATTCACTGCCCTTGAGGAAACTAGGACTTTCAGGCAAAACCTCTGAAAATTAGATTTAAGATTTTAGGAGAAAAGCAACAAAAGATGACTCTTTAGGCTAATTTACATAGTTCCCATTTTTTAACCAAACTGAATAGATCTACAGATGCTGAAGTATTCTTTCTATGGGATAAGACTTTTAAGCTCAGCCCTTTTTTCCTTTTCTGAAAACTTCAATATTAACAAGGCAAATTCTTGGGTCAAAACACTGTCATTTGCAGAAATCTATGAACAGTAGTAACTAACTGTTGTGGGTCCATTTTGAAAACAGCAAATGTGGTTAAACTGCCTGAATACAAAAGCCACTTCAAAGGCTACCACTGTTTTTGTTAAAAAAAAAAAAGAAAAGAAAGAAAGTATACACAGTTGGCTTCTTTAATGGAACTATAAGTTATTAGAAAGCATAGGTAACAGGATAAACCAAAATGATTTTAGAAAACAATGAAGAAAGCATCAAGCTATAAGTAGAAAGAGTCTCACCATCCAAGGCTTCTTTTAATTCATCTTTAGTCCAGGCCACTTCAGTCATCAGCAAGCGGAGGTAGTACATGGCGTGTTGATGAGGCTGTTCAGCTCGGAAATTGTTAAGAGATCGCATATACTAGTGAAGGAAGACAGGGGTCTGTTAATTTTATCCCATCCTTTTAAAACCATTTCAAAGGAGCAGCTATAATCAAACTTCAATTTGCATAAATTGTGTGCTACTGGGATGTGGGATATTGGCTGCTGCTTCTTTTTTGAAGTTATGTGATTAGACAAATTTCCCTCTGATCCTTAAAGAGCATGCTTTTCCTTTGTCTAGCCTATTCCCTTACCCCTAGCATCTGACATGTACTTCCTTCACATGTACAGCCTTCACTGTGGGACCTCATTCATCCCTCAGAAGCTATCCCCAGTTTTCAGGGCCTCCATCTCTTGGCATCCTTTAATTCTTCACTACAAGGTCATCCCCAAAGCCTAATCAAGAAACATGGCTATGTGTGTGTATATACATATACTACTGAATCATTTGAAGACTGATGATAATTTCTCTGGGTGTACAATGAAGGTCATAGTTTGGCTTTTAAAGCAGCTATACATCCCATATATCCACTACTGGGCCAGCCATGAGTTGAATTTAAGTGGAAGATACATCAAGCCTAAATAGTCTGCCCTAATGTGACAAAGCTATCATGTCAGGCTGAAGTCCCAGCCTGTAGAATCAAGTTTCTTCTTCAATGGAGGCTGAAATCTTAAAACCTTCAAGGAGTCCCTGAAAGCCACTAGATCTACCTCAATTTCCCTTCTGAAAGAAAGTGCTGTCCTAGCTCTTAGGCCCTATAGAGAAGGGGGCCAGTGACTCTCCCAGGCTTTCTTGTTGGGAAAAATATAGGCTCTAGCAAAGATAGGATGAAATGACTGATACAGAGTTATGAATGCTTCTTTTCCTCCTCACCTCTTTCTCAAAAATGTTCATAACATGGCAATATTACCTGATGAATTAAAAAAATAAAAATAAGTTCAGAAAACTTACTGCCTCTTTGATAATTTCAAATCTTTTTTCATCAATCTCAAAGGTAGCCATTTTCTCAATGATCTTCTTTAGCAAAATTGGCTGCTTGTCATTGTAACCTTTCACCGAGAGCTACAGAAAGAGTTCAGGATATTAAAAGTCTAAAAATACCATGAAACAACTTAAATTTGACTTTTAAACATTTAGGAAATCCCCAAACCAAGTGTATCAAAATAAAAATAAAACAAATTTAATGAATTTCCTTTCTCATAAATATAGTTTAACATTTAGGAAGATAACATTAACCATCTTTATTTACTAAGACCCAAAAGCATATTTTTGCTTTTCCTAAACAAAAACAATAACAAGAAAACTTACCTGGTGCCAAACTATGGCAGCACACACTATATCATCAAAATTCAAGTTCTCATTAAATCACATTAATTATAGAAAGTATTTTAAGTTTAATGTTCTAAAAGAATTTCTAAGGAATGGCAGGCTTAAGGTTTTTATAGGTGTGTTAAGAAGGTAAACATCATAGGGGAATGTTATCTAGCAAACTATTGGATATGCCCCCAAAGTGTTTATATTTAAATATTTTAAAAAATCATCTTTTAAGAAATCAGGCAGTCCTAATTTTGTATTATGTGGCATTTCGCCACTTTTCCTGTTCTGGGCTGCCCAATAAGGATCTATACGTCATACCACTTGCTTGTTTAATGAGTTCTGCTGATGTACCAAAAGCCAGTGGCAAAACAGATGTGAAGTAAGGATACCCTGTATGTACCACCAGGATTTTGCCTGAGGACAATTTAATAGTCTCTGAAACCATAACATTTTGAAAAGTAGGGAAAGCCTATTTTCTACTGGTATGTTGCCACATGGTGGCACCCACAGCAGTAGAGAATACGCTGCAACTAGAATATCTCTGGAAGTCTCTGCCTGGTGAAAACTGACAGGCAAGAACCTCAGCAAGAGTGATGTCACTGACCATGAAGAGCACATCATGCACTGTGGGGACCAGACTGGCAACCAGCGGGAAGCCCGTTTTGTCACAAATTAAAGTGATTAACTGAATAGTAATATGCTACTAAAAGTCAACAGTAAAAAATAAGCCATAGATGATTACTTTCCTATTTGAATTTTACTTTGTTCTCTGGGTTCCAAATTTCCCTGGTCTCTGAGAATGGTTAAGTTACATACATTCTTATACATTAAACAGAAACTACCAGAAAAGATACTTGTGTGAAGAAAAAAAGTCACTGCAAATAAAATTTAAAAAACCTAAGACCTTTTGTATAGAATTAGAGCACACAGCACATGCTTTCATTTTAGTTTTTATGGAAATATACATTTTCAAGAAAAGTGAAGATGAATGTGTGCCAGAAGAAGGGTGTTAATTTGGAAATGAGGTGTAAGTTTGGAAACCTAAGAGAAATGATTTCAACAGAAAGGATCTAGTTATTTCTTCTGATGCATTTAATAATCCGTATTTTAAAACACATTTAAAAGCAGTTAATGCTACAAAATAAATAAAAACGTCAGATGTGTTTGAACACGGGAACTTACTACTACTGTCAACAGAAAAAAAAAACACAACAACAAAGAAGCTTATAAGTAAAACTGAGCACCACAACAGCAACTACAGGTATCTTTCACTTACAGATGCTAATATATTCAAATACATGGGAAGAACAACATGCTTTCAGGATTAATATGTTAAATGTTTCAAGCAGAAGAACATGCAAATAAATGTAGCACACATACATGTTCACAAAATGCACTGAACTCTACTAAATCGCTTGTTAGTGGAACTAATACTAACTTGAGTTCTCCAATCATTAAAAAGGTGCAAGGAAAAAACCATCAATCTTCTTGGTTTAAAATGCAGAAGTTAATAGTTTTCCCAAGCTCAACATAATGCTTAAACGGTGTGACGCCTTTTCTTTGGTTGTCATTTTACTTACAAGTATTGCATTCATTCCTGATGCAATGCCATAGCTCAAACCTGAGAGGCGTGCTGCATATGTATACTCTTTTAAATCATCCTTCAATAACCTGATAAACAGGTATGTCATGTTGCAATGGAGAGGATCAGCATAAATGTAGCGACTAACAAAAAGAAAAACAAAAGAAATGCTTTGATACCTCAAGCAATGGCATGGTAATGAAGAAACATGACCGAAGAGTATGAATATGCAGCCTCGTGATCGGAATCTCTAGGGAAATAGTATAAGCCAGCCTTCTGTCTTACAATGGCAGGAAGACTTCATTCTCTATTGTCAAAGACCAAGACTTCAGATACAGAATGGGTGAGATCTAAACCTAAGTCAGGGTCCAATTTTGTTTTGAGGAGAAAAATATGATGATCTGATGAAAGATGTTTAAAAAAAAAAAATCAAGGAAAATTTGCATAATATGAATGGTATATTGCTGAATACTTAAGAGCTAACTTAAAAATTAAATGATAAGAAAATATGATTAGCCACAAAGATTTTTTAAAAAGAAATTAAACTCATACCCTCAATCAAAAATGCTTCCATCAAATCAATATAAAAAATGTTGATGAGTGGAAGGCTCTAAGACGTGGGTACTTACATACATCCCATAGATGGTATTTTGGAGGTCATAGCTCAAGCCTGCTAGCTCTGCTGCATATGCATACTCGTTGAGTGAGTCTTTGAGGAGCTCAAGGTACAAATAGGCCATGTTACAGTGCAAGGGGTCCACATAAGCAAATGGGCTGGAAGAAAATGTTGACAGTAAAATAGCTGATTTATTACTTCCCAATGTGATAACGGCCTTTCGAGATGGATCAAGGAACTGAACACTGGTTAAAATAACTTCCTGAAGATACGCTTTGAATTCTTGAATCTGTCTCTTCTCATGAGTAAAAACAACAACAACGAGATGTCTAACAAAGAAGCTTGAAATATGCCATGTGTACTGGTAGTAGTGAAGAGGGAAAAGGAATTATTACCCCAGATGGCGTGGTAGAACTGACAAGTTAGAAACGCTGGGTAGGTGAGGAGTAGGAACAGGACAAAATGCATGTCTATGTTTAGGCTGGTAGGAAAAGGCATGGCCGACAAGCTGACTGACACAGCATGTGCACATCCTCTTTCTTCCTCTAAGCAAGCCATACAGACCCACCGCGGACAGAAGGGTGAGACTGAGAACTTTGCGCTATGATTACATAAACTTCAAAGAGACAAACTGAGACTTGAAAGAGAAAAATTGACACCTGTGAAAATGTTAGCGTATCTCTGAGTTTCCACCTAAACCAACAGACTAGAACACTGTCAGTAAAGGCATAGATAATATCCATCATATAATTGCAGATCTGTTAGAACTAACACCCAAAAAAGATGTCCTTTTCATTATAGGGGACTGGAATGCTAAAGTAGGAAGTCAAGAAACACCTGGAGTCACAGGCAAATTTGGCCTTGGAATGCGGAATGAAGCAGGGCAAAGACTAATAGAGTTTTGCCAAGAAAATGCACTGGTCATAGCAAACACCCTCTTCCAACAACACAAGAGAAGACTCTACACGTGGACATCACCAGATGGTCAACACCGAAATCAGATTGATTATATTCTATGCAGCCAAAGATGGAGAAGCTCTATACAGTCAACAAAAACAAGTCGAGAGATGGTGATGAACAGGGAGGCCTGGCGTGCTGCGATTCATGGGGTCGCAAAGAGTCGGACACGACTGAGCGACTGAACTGAACTGATAATTGCAGCCAGAACCAGGAAAAAAATATTAACATAGGAAATTTTTAAAATATAAAACAGGGAAATTTTTAAGTGAGAAACATCAACAAGAGAGAGGAAACAATTACAGAGTGCAAGACTGCAGAGATCACCTAATTTTAAACCTTCATTTCTCAAATAAGAAAGATCATTTTCCTCATGTCACCTGAGCTGGTAGCAGGAGAGTTAGGATTCGGATTTAAGTCAAATGACCTATTCATTTTACTATGTGACATTGCTTACATTTATGACAAGCAAGTAAAAGATTCCTTCATTCAACAAACATGTACTACATTCTTACTACAATATTACGCACTCCTCTAGGACAGGGAGGCCTGGCGTGCTGCAATTCATGGGGTCACAAAGAGTCAGACACTACTGAGAGACTGAACTGAACTGAACTAGGTACTGGGAATAAAGAAGGAACAAGTCAGGCAGAGTTCCTGACCTCACAGAGTTTAGAGTCTAGTTGGAGGAGGCAAATAACACATTTAAATATGATACATCAGGTGGTGATGGTGTTATGGAGAAAAATTATGCAGGGTAAGAGGAAAAGGAGTGATAGGTAAGACAGGAAGATTACTAATTTCTATAAAATTGCTAATCAAGGCCTCTTTGATAAGGTGACATCTGTGCCTGAGAAGCAAAGGAGCAAGCTCTGGGGATATTTCAGTGGAGGACTTTCCAGTCTGAGGAAACAGCCAGTGCAAAGGACCTGAGGCCGCCTCTTGGCTTAGTTTGTCTGGCAATAAATTATAAGTTTCATTTTATCCATAGCACCGTAAATATAACCAATGCACTGAGAGCAAAGCAACCATTTTATCAAAAGCTGATAAGCCCCAGAGAAATTAATATCAAAGAGAAAATCATAAAGCTATACAAACATTCTCCACCTGGCAATTCTAAATAGTACTCCGTCATTTCGTTTTTTAAGTATTTATTATACACAGTGACACATTTCCTTCTTTAGGTAAATAGCAGTTCAGAAACCTTACTGGCACAACTCACAAAAGCAAAAGCACCAAAACAAGAGAGGATCCTCAAGAAGGCTTGTTCCCACAGCCACTCTTAGGTGGAAGTGAAAAGCCAGACAAAGCCAGATCTGGGAGTTCAAAGCCATAGGGCTAAAGCTCAGAACACAATTCCAAGAAGTGTTCTGAAACACCAGCCTTGCTGGTGAACTGGAGATTCCTAAACGAACTTTTAAAAGAGAACATGATTCAAGTGGAATGTTTAAATCCTGGTTCACATGTTAATTTATAACATATTATTTTGTAACCAGATGTTATGTGCTTAAATATGGATCACAGAGTTTTAAAAACTGTATGTATGCATGATACTATCCTATTTCTGAAAAGATTAAAAGGATATATACAAACAGAAAATTTCTGTAAGAATGTACAAGAAACTTAACAGTGTTTACCTCTAGAAGGACCAGAACACCAAGACGGATTGGTGGGAAGCAGACATTTTTAATTCTGAGAGCTATGCTGGAAATTTAGAGAATGCGAAAATGTCAAATGGTCTCTTAAAAGATATTCTGAAGCCAAACCACAGAAGCCGAATGGCAAAGTGTGGCAAGCTGCTTAGAGTGTTAAAAAATATCACTTTTAACTATCAAAAACTAAAACCAGCTTTGTAATATTTTCTACCAATAGTAAGCCATAATCAGAAAGTCCAGGTTTGATATTAAAAAAAAAAAGCAACAATCTCTGTGCAGCTCTAGATAATCTATGAATCTCATGCTATAAATAAACAATGTTGCTGTCTCTACAATCTCAACATACTTGTTGGTGAACTATTAACATTCTACTTAGAGATTCTTTTTCCCTCTTTTGAAACATTTAAAACACATCTCAGCTTTAATTTTATGTCAACAAATCAAACAAAAATTAATGAAAAAGTTGATCATCATAGTGAACATTATTAGATGATGATAGGGTTTTTAAAAAAAATAAACACAGACCACTGAATTTTAGAAATATAAAATTATAGAGTACAGACTCAGAGTAAAATTTGAATCATAACATTATCACACAAATCAAGAAGACAGAGATGAACTAAAGATTTATACTGAGGAATCACTGCAACAGTAGCGTTATTCATAAATTTTACTAAACATCTTCTACCAAGTCAGAAATAGAGAACGCAATATCTAAGGGCTCCAGACAATTAAATGACTGGAAGGGACTCAAGATCATTTAATAACTACTCTTTTTCTGGGCAAGCTCTAGGAATACAAACCAAAACCATAACAAAAAACCACCCTGGATTATTTCATTTTTTTTCAGTGAACTTCTGGTGAATCTACAGCCTTTCCAGATTCAAAATCCTCAAGGTTAGGAAGATCCTCCTAATAGCTAACATAAATAATTTCAGTTGAAGAGTGTACTCCTCAAAGGAAAGGAAGAATTAACGACCTTGGCTCCTAAAATACCATTTAACAGAAGACGCAGCCTTTCCTGGTCTACGCTAAATAATTCTAAGTCCTTTTATTTGCAGACATAGATACTTAAGGAAGCAAAGAAAACTTTTAGAAATGTTGATTTTTATAGGAAGCTTTGTAGCTAGATTCATTTTACATACCTGAAAAATTCAAAGTTCAGACAGGCCTTGGGCAAGAAAAACTTATCATCTTGCTTGAACCAGAGTTTGCTCATAGCTGTATCCTGTGATGGAAACACAATATATTTAGGGAAATACAGGCACATTTGACAAAAATCTTCAATCAAATCTCTCTTCAAGAGGAGGAGGACAGAGGCAACAGCTGAGTTTTGTTCTGGAAAGGCTACTGTCCCATGGCTCTGAAGCACTCTCCAAGAGACAGCAGATGGGAAGCTGGAGAGATGACCGGTAACTCTAGCAGCGGAGAGAAATCACCCTCTTATCTCACCCTGGGTCAAAGAGATGGGGACCCAGCGGAGGAAGAGACAGACAGGAGAAACCAACACCAACTATCCTGTCCCTATCTTTCTCGATGCTAAGAGGCAGATGCAGGAGTCCTTGAGGGGTAGGTATGAGGCAGCCAGCCTCCAAAGTGGGCCACATGGATCCCAGCCTGTAGGAATTCACACCCTTGGGTGGTCCTCTCTCCTGCACTAGACCAGGGTTGGTCTCTGTCTGACCAACAGAATATGGCAGATGTGATGGTATGACACTTCTGAGATTAGATTATAAAAGACTCTGCGTCTTCCATCTCGATCACTCATTTTCCTTCTTGGATCTCACATTTTAGGGGAAGCCAGCTGCTGTGTCAAGCAACTCTACGGAGAAGCCCATGCAGTGAAGAACTAAGATCTTCCCCAAACCACACAACTGAACTTGGAAGAGACTTCTCCAGCCCTAGTTGGGCCTTCAGGCAACCAAAGCTCCATCCAACAGCTTGACTGTCTCTCATGGGAGACCCTGAGCCAGAACTACCCAACAGAGCTACTTCCAGATTCCTGACCCTTGGAAGCTGCATGAGAAAAAATAAATGTCTGTGGTTTTAAGCTGCTGAATGTTAGAGTAATTTGTTACACAGCAATGGATAACTAATACAGCCAAGGATGAATAAATAAGCCACCCCCTCGACTCTCCACTCACTCATTCATACCAAATTACATAAAGTCTTAGAGTTCACTTGAAACTACCTTGAAACTCTGAGAAGAGACATAAATGGTTTAGTGTTCTCCTTACTTTATGCTAAGATGGCCTATTTAAAACAAACAAAAAATTAGGAAAAGTAAATAAGCTTTCTCTTTGAATAACCCAACCTTTAACTCATTAAAATGTAATTTTTAAAAGATAAGTGACTACCTCACTAATAATCTAGTTACTTGAGATAAATTTCATAGTCCTAAACACTAACTCTTGTCTCAATTACTTAATGTTAGGTCTTTTGAAGGGAAAGAAAGATGTTTGTCTATGGAAGTAAGTTTATAAAGAGTTAGTTTTAAAGTTTAGAAAAGAGGATGTGCTGTAATAATTTGATCCATTTTCCCACACAATCTACCCAAGGTGTGAAATAATGACATGACAAGAACATTTGGAGAAAGAAAACTCCCTTCTCAATCATTCATTCCACAGACTTATAACTCCACTAACTTCATACAGCCACTCTTTCAAAATGAGAAAGAATTGTTTATCAGGGTAGGAAATCCAACAGCTTCCCCTGGATATGCTCTCTTCCAGGCTTTAGAGATTCTTTCTTATCTTTAACTTTCATGATGCAGCATAAGTCTACTTCCTTATTGGGTCTTCAGTGAACATGGAAAAAAGGCTTTCAACACTGAGTTATATCTTTCAACCGACGAATTAGTCCAGACTTACTACTTTATTTTCTGCAAAGCAAACAATTCCCTAGAGTCTATGCTATACAGCAGTTTTGTTTGTTTTGACATTCTAGCCTTTTAATATTTTTTTTAGTTATTATCTCTGCAACTCTTCTGTTATCTCTGGGGTGGGAGCCCCCTAAATCAATATAGCACCAAATGCAAGAAACCATCTCTCTAGTCCCCTCCAAGTAATAGGTCTGTCCCCTAACATTAATATCACTGATTCTAACATATTACCTTAATAAGAGAAGGGTATGGCGTTGCTTCTTTTTCTAATGATAAAATTTCAAAATTTGTAGGAATAAATTCATTCTTCGTTGGAAGTTTAAATTTCCCATTCAGATCAGCATTTTGCCATTTCTGGATGAAGAGTAAAAAAATACACAAACAAAAGTGATTAGAAACTGACTTAAGGGTTTAAAACACTCACTTTGCTTAATATCTAGGCAAACAATAAGGGGATAAATGTCAGCATTCTTTGCCACCCTATATAGAGGCTACTTCCAAAATCTAGCAATGACTTTTCATGAAACTTGAGTTGGAATCTCTGGAACTAATCAAGGTTTTACACTTATCTATCTTTCTTCTTTATACATCTCTAAAATGATCAGCCAACGTGAAGGAACAATCGGAGACTACGGAACGCAGAGGCTAACGAATGAAGATCACATCTGCTCTAGCTCTTTAGAGAGTTGGAGAATAACCTGCACAGAGACATACTTCCACAACTGCCAGACAACAGGTGGTTAGTCTAAGAGTTAAACTTTCAGCTATACTAAGTTACTTGCATGTATGGCTTGAAAACTAGGTTAAAGAGGGTTTCTTTCACTTCACTTCTGAAGCCTGGCCAGCTCCTCTCCCAGATGACCATGTGAATTTCCAAGTGGACCAGTATTTCAAGCTTAGGGTTAATGACAAAGCTGAGATTTAAGTCAGCTTAACTGTAGAATAGGATTGACCCAACCTGCAGGGTGGGTCTGTTCCATGGGCTACTTCCAAAAGCTAAGTGAGACTGATGAGGCCACAACTGATGAATTCTGACTTGTAAGACTTTTTATTATTAAAAAAAAAAAAAAGCAACCGCCAGTGCTTCTGGGTTCAGTAATCTGGTCTCCAGTTGATGTCGCATGCTGTGCAGCTCTTGTGGTTCTATTTTGGTTCCTGCATCTGTATCTTTTGGCACTGGGATGGTGGGGAAGTTATTTATTAGTAGCAACTTAAGTCTCCAGAATGGCTGAATCACAGGGAATGGTAAGCACTCAGCGAGTAATTTCACTGCTGAGCTTCCAGATTAATTAGTTTTAATTTCCATTTGGGGCACATTTGTCATGGTCAGAATTTGGTGAACAGGGGTTTTCTCTTGTTTGGGGGTTAGTTGACATCTAGCACTAATCCACGGGAGATCAGCTACCCTCACAGCTTAGTAAAATGCACATTTGCACTCATTTCCTCCTGTGCTGTGACTATGTCAGAGAAGTATCAGTAACAACTTTCTTATTCTTTTTTTCTATTTTGTCATTACCCTGCTACCTTTAAGAAATGTCTATTGTTAAAGTTTAACTAGTATTTAGTTAGAGCAAGGCTTTCTGATGTCGTCCCATGAATAAAGGACACAATCTCAAAGCTACATACCCAATGAAAACCAAAAAAGAAAAAGTACTAGACAAGTAGATAAGACTCACACACAAAATCCTGACTCCTGCTGTATAACACCAGCAACATACTGTTTACTACACATACCTGTTTTGAAACAAATTGTGATGATCCTATGCTGATGAAAAGAGCAATAATATAATATGAGGCATAAAATATAGGCCCTCCTAAGGTGAAGACAGCATGAATCCCAGAAACTGCTTCCCATGTGTGTTCAGAGCAAGGTCACGAGCTCTCAGAAACCCTTGCATCTGTCTTTCAGGTTCCCTGTTTCCATCTCTTCCTGCCTGTCTTGGTGCCTGTGCCTCCCTGCGGACTTTGAACTCCAATGATCTTTGACTGCACGAGGCTGAAGCCTGTCTGACAGCCCTGCTGGTCTGACAGGCATGTGAGAAGATGGCTGTAGTGTCATTTCTTCACGTCAACCCTATGCTCCAGCTCTCTACCTCCCTGTTCACTCCTCTTGGGAGGACGCAGACAGTGCTGGGCCACGACTCTCCACACTCTGGGCCGGGCACTCGTTGATCCAGGGTGCTCACGTTCTGTATGTCCCTCACACATCGGGGTTCTTCACAGCTGGGCTAACCCTACCTTAATGACTTCGTCTGGTATAGCCTCTTGTTTGTACTGGGTTCCGTACCACTCTTCCGTGCGATCAGTTTTTCCTTCAAAAGATTTGGAAACTACTGCAACCCTAGAAAGAGATGGGGAAAAAAAAAAATCTATAAATTCATGTTGTATATATAAATTTATAGAATCTGACTCATGAAAATATGAATAAATGTCCAAGAATGTGTTGGGCTTCTAAGACCAAGTAAGTTCTATGAGGCTTAGGTGAAATGGCTATGTATGTACAGCAGCCTCTGATCACAGTCTCTATTACCCTTCGATTACAGCCCATCATTTTGGGTGTGAAAAACTGCTTGCAAAGAAGATCCTTGTTATGAATGCTATTGACTAGAATCTTAAAAGAAGAGTAGCTAGGGAAAAAAAAAAAAAAACGGAACAAAGGTCAGTTGAAAAATAGTCTTTGAAAAAGCACAACAAAGTACTCCTTCCTAGGAACAGCTCAGGCCCAAGGTTACAAAAATGGCTAAGAAAACTTGTTGGCTCATTCAGAGAACCAAAAAAACTAAAAACATTCTTTCATTGTAACTTGCTAATTTGTACGCTGTTTTGTTTTTTTTCCTGCCAGATACTACCATCAATTCTGTATGTATTATATTCACACTGGCCTTCCTGCTGCCAGGGGAGATGGGGATAGGACCAAGAAAAACATTTCTTTCTCTGATGGGCTAGTAGGAACTTCACAGAAGAGAAATGAGAAGGGGAAAAAAACAGTTTAGGGAGGGAAGGCAGAGGTAAAATGTCAGAAGATCATAAGCAAAGGAGCCGAAGAAGCTCTGGACCAGTGGGGCGCCTGTCCTAGGGAAGGTTGCTGCCTGTTAATTACCAAAGTTAGAATCATTTCACTCTGACTAGCTGACTCAACGCCAGACTGGGAGCGATCCTTTTGAATCGTGTCGATGGAGTGCGAGGCCAGTAGCTCGCAAGGCTCGCCACATAGTCAACCCTGTTGCTGGTTTCACTTCTTTATGTCCCAGTTCAGACAACTAGGTTCACGTCTGTTCTTGCTTGTTCTCACTTAGCCTCCCGGAGGTTAGGTTCCAGTCTCTGAATGTCAGTCTCACAGCTCAAAGTCCACTACTTTCAATCAAAACTCCTCTCTTCTGAACACCCATTCATTTTCAGAATCTTAATCTCTGTGTTCCAAACACCTGCCCATCACTGGATTGCCTCAACTCCAGTGCCTGACCATCAGAACCACTGTCTATTTCTTATTCATTCTAGATAGAATAGTCTACCTGGCTAGTTGGACTTGGCCTTCTCACTTGCTTCACGGTAAATATTACAAGCAATCTGACTCACCTATCTATGAGAACGACTGACTTCATCTTCTAGTTTACGGTATTCCTGATCTGGTCTAGCTGCCACTGACCACTATCTATTCTAGAAAACATGCTAAATAAGAATATGTTCCACAGAAACACAGAGAAGAATCCAAGGGTCTAACAGATGCAAGAGTTCGGATATTGTATCCATGTTGGCAATTTGAGAATCCCTTATGAGGGGTATGTGTAGTGTATACAGTTCACATGGCCACATGAAGAGTATGTGATGTTTCTTAAGGACATTCACTCAATACATGACAGAGCCAGCTAAGACTCAGTCATAGAAACTGCTTTCACTCCTGTTGATTTCTCAAAGAATGAATGGATTAATTCTTAGGGAGACAGCTAAAAAATTGTGTTAAGAAGTAGAATTACATGGTAGAGAGGTGGTATTCCCATCTTCTCTTCCATGAGATGCTTGATTTTGAAAAAGTTTATTACACAGATGGCTCTGATTTCCCTGAATGACAGCCCCATGTATCAGAATAATGAACAAGGGACTGATTACAACTTATGAAGACTGGAGCATTCATTCAGCAGTGGACTTGCCTTCTGGAACAAGGAAACTTGAAACTCAGTTCTGAGAGAGAAAGTGAAAAAACTCAGGGAAAGCTGCCAAATGTTCTGGAGGATAACTATATGACACAGAAAGAAGCAGACAATGTAGGTTGACGAGGAAGTTAAAGGGGGAGAAGGGCAATTTACTAGGTACAATCCTGAGGGATTTGCATAGTTAGATACCAAAGTAAAGTGTATGGGTAACAGGTGAAATGTTACCATGAAGCTCCTCAAACTAGGTAAATACCAAATACTGGTCTAACAAAAAGAGAGACCAAGAGTAGGCATATCATCGAGGAATTAAAAATTGAAATAAAATGATAGAGTATGTATGTATTTTCAAACAAATTATGAAGGGGAAATAACAGAAGAGACAGATTAGACACATGTCAAACATACAGACATCCACAAATCAGAGTGTGGAAGCACAAGAGGACCTCAATTAGGAGAAAAAAGGCGCAATAACTGAGGTGCCCCACAGAGAACTACAGTATGTTTAACTGCAGACGACTGAGGAAAACTGGCATGGACCCTGCAGCACCTTAGACTATCTGCTGGAAACCTAATCATGCTCATAAAAAAAAACCTAGTCTCGACGAGTTTTTTCCGAAATGTGGGGGAGGGGGCAATGCTATTCTTTAATTCCATCTACAAAGAATTAGCTACTGATAAAGTACTAACAGAGGAGGGCATGGCAATCCACTCCAGGATTCTTGCCTGGAGAATCCCATGGACGGAGCTTGGTGGGCTACAGTCCACGGGTCGCAAAGAGTCAGACACAACTGAGCAACTTCACTTTCACTTTCATAGTACTAACAGAGGAGGGCATGGCAACCCACTCCATTATTCTTGCCTGGAGAATCCCCATGGACAGAGGAACCTGGTGGGCTACAGACCATGGAGGCGCAAAGAGTTGGACACAACTTAGCAACTCAGCACAGCACAGCACATGGCACTGACAGGATCCTTGGAAATAGGAGAGAAAATGATCCTTCAGTTTCATACTGAAACTTACAATACTAAGAAAAAGAAACAGTGGGCTAGAATGAATCCTGACTGCTGAGTTCAAGTCAGCCACTTAGAAGTGTTCAGAGGAAAGAATAGCTGCCACTGCTGATGGGACCCATTCAGAAATAATCTTGACATTATTAATCTACAGACATTAAAAGGCAATGTTATTCCCAAAGGGCGAATTCTCATGACACCTTTGCAAATAATCCCTGAGACAGAAAAGAGGGAAGACGGCCGATAATGAGAAGAGGCTTCACAGGTAACTGTGACGAATTTAAAAAAGAATTAGTAGGAACTGTACAGACCTGGCCATCAGAAGCAAATCCTGGTTGATACCATGACTCTCTTTGACATCTTGCCAAAATCACAGTTAAGATCTAAATTAGGCAAGTCTCCAGGCTTCAGTTTCATCACTTTTTAAAAGGGATTCAACTAGATAAATTCTATCCTCTTACTAGTAGAATTCTACAATATCACGATAGTAAATCATATTTTTTAAAGATACACAACAGAGGAAGAAAAAAGGCACAAAAATCTAGGCACAAAAATCAATGATTTATTTGTCTGTCTTTATGACAGTACTATAATCATCTTAAGTACTATAGTATTAGAGTAAGCTTTCAGATCTGGCAGTTTTAGTCCTTCAACTATTCTTTTTCTGTGTAGAAGTGTTCCAAGTAATCTAGGTCCTTTGTAGATCCATATGAATTCTGGAATCAGCTTACCAATAGCTTAAGGAAAAAAGCCTACTAGGACTTCGATTGTGATTACATTGAGTCTGTGAATCAAACTGGAGAGGATGGATATTTTAATAAAATCAAGTCTCTTAATCTATGAACAAGGTCTTTAATATCTCTTGGCATTGTTTTATAGTTTTTTGTGTAGAGATCTTGTTCATCTTTGATTAAATTCATTTCTAAATATTTTATGCTTTTGTTGCTATTGTAAATACTTTAGTACAGGGCGGTCCTGTATCCTCTTTAGCCAGTTTCCCTCAATGGTTACATTTTACCTATTATAACATCAAAACCAGGAAATTGTTGTTGGTACAATGTGTGTGTATAGTTTTATGTCATTTTACCACATGTGGGCTTCCCTGGTGGCTCAGAGGTTAAAGCGTCTGCCTCCAATGTGGGAGACCCGGGTTCGATCCCTGGGTCTGAAAGATCCCCTGGAGAAGGAAATGGCAATCCACTCCAGTATTCTTGCCTGGAGAATCCCATGGATGGAGAAGCCTAGTAGGTTACAGTCCACGGGGTCGCAAAGAGTCGGACACGACTGAGCGACTTCACCTTCACCTTCACCTTACCACATGTACCAATTTTGTATAACCACCAATAATATTTCTTTTAATTTAATCTCTCTACTGTTTGTTGCTATGTCTGAAAAAGTTCAAACAATGGTAACTAGGAAAATGACTGATAGAAGAGTTCTGTCAGAAGATTTTTTTCAAAAAGTTCTATCAGATTGTTGATTTTATTCATAAAATGACTGCTCCAAAAAACATATCACCAAGTTCCCAGAATTCTGGAAATATGTGCTCAAAAGGGGAGAAAAATAAAAAATGCAAAATATGTGCCAGTCAAACGTATACCTTTTATTCTTGACTTTTAGAAAATATAGATGAAATTCAATTTTAAGGCAGAAATATCATGTGGTAGCTCATAAGCTCTTTAGGGCTGATCCTCCTCTAATAGAAATATTTCTTAGCCTAACATTTCCTCCAAGTTTTGATTTCCTGATTAACCACTGGCCAGTCAGAAGCATTGAGACTGTAATCCTTACTTCCACTTAAAAAAACAGAGGGTGTCCTCACTTGCTTATAAAACAAGATAAATGAGCTGACACTTTGGGAGTTAAGAGTTAGGATGAAGCCAGATTAAGACAATCTATTATTATATCTTATACATAATGAAATTATGAGTATGTTGTTTTTTTTAAAAAAAGCATCTTCATGTTTTCAAGTCACTGACTTAAAATAATCAAGACTGGAGGAAGGGTGAGTGAAGACGTGTGGGTAAAGATCAAAAAGGCTAGCCATGTGCTGACTGCTAAAGTTTGGTATTGGTTCATTATACTGATTCTCTCTACTTTTGTAATCATGCTTGATAAAAAGTTTAAAAGCATTTTATTCACAATTTCAAATTTTCAGATTCCAACTATCACTGAAAATCTAGTATGTAACAGTAAAATCTGTAGAGTGACTCACCGGACATTTTCTGGTCTGAGTTTATCGAGAACCATCTCTATTAAATCTGGTCTAAATTCTTCCAGTAAATATTCAGCTGTGAGCACTTCTTCTAGGGGATAATACTTTTTAAAAGGAAAATAAATACAAAAGTAAAATGTGCAAGGCTATGATACAGTTTAACTTATTAAAGCAAACAGATCTTTAACACATAAAATCCTCTATTTTATACCCCCCTCCTTCCCTCTAATTAAATTTTATTTCATTGTAAAGATTTCTGAATCTTTTCTCTTTCTTACCACACTTTAAGCAATTTCATATTGTAGGATAATTTTATAGTTAATCCCCAAATACATTTACATTAGAGAACAAAAGTACATTTTTTTCAGGGAACAAGTAATACCTCTAGCTAAAAACTGAGTGTCGATTTAAAAAAATTTGGTGATTAAACGCTGACATCTATAGGATTCTTAATATAAAGTAGATATATTTTAATAGAATTTCTTCTTTAACTTCTATGAATGAAATCAGACAAGCATTTAGAAAGTTGTTATGGAGGAAAAATGGCTCATATTTTCAGTTGCTAAAGAAAAATAATGTGGAAGAGGCGTTTTAGTAAGGGCAACTTACTGAGACAGACTGATTCATTCATTCAACAAGTATGTAATGAACACCCTACTCTGTGCCAGGCACTGTTCTAGGTGCTGCTGTGGGTACAATGGTAGGTAAGACAGATGCCGTCCCTGTTCTCTAAAGAGCTCATGTTCTAACTGGGAGGAAAGTGAAGTGAAAGTGACGTCGCTCAGTCTTTGCGACCCCATGGACTGCAGCCTACCAAGCTCCTTTGTCTATGGGATTTTCCAGGCAAGAATACTGGAGCGGGTTGCCATTTCCTTCTCCAGATCTTCCCAACCCAGGGATTGAACCCAGGTTTCCTGCATTGTAGGCAGACGCTTTACTGTCTGAGCTACCAGGGAAGCCCTCTAACTGGGAGGGAGGTGGACAATAAACAAATACTGTCATTATACTGATAAGATGCTATAAAGAAAATTTAAAAGGGGCAGGGTCATGATTGAGAGGTCAGGGAAGGTGTCTCTAAAGGAGAGACGTCCAAGTGGAGACCCAAACAAGAAGAACCTAGCCATGCAAAGACTGTAAGTGTTCCAGGCAGAAAAAAACAGCAAATGACAGGGCCCTGAGAGGGAAGAAAAAACTAAATGCTTAAAGATTAGACAAACAGCCAGGAGAGCTAGAGTGGAATGAGAATGAGGCGAGTGGGAGGGGGAGTGATACAAAATTCGGTCAGTGAGAGGCTGGAGTCAGATGTCGTTATGGGTCAGGTAAAAATTTAGATCCATTTCAACTCTGATGGGAAACCACTGAAAGGCTTGACACAGAGGAGTGAAATAATCTGGTTTGGGTTTTCAAAAGATCATTGAGGCAGGGAGAAAACACTAAAGCTAGGGAGACGGCAAACATGGAACTCAGGTAAGAGTCTATGATGGTAATCCAGGTAAGAAATAAAGGTAGCTCATATTAGGGTGACAGCAATGGAAATGGAAAGTGGGTGATTTATAGCTTTCACATAAGTAGCACATGACACACAGTAGAACTGGAAAATATTTAAAGCCAATAAGCATGATGTCTATGTAATGAAAATATTACAGATGATGATTTTCAGGATGACGAAAATTAAGATTTTAAATATGTCTTCACATCAGAGTTTACTAGTTGCTACAAAGTCTAAAGTTTTACACTGTAGCTTCAACTTTTATGATTTGTATAGTACTGAAAGTAACATATACAGGATCACTGAAACACTCTATGTGCCAAAGGTAAGGTAAGGTAAGGTAAAGTCGCTCAGTCGTGTCCGACTCTTTGCGACCCCGTGGACTGTAACCTACTAGGCTTCTCAGTCCATGAGATTCTCCAGGCAAGAATACTGGAGTGTGTTGCCATTTCCTTCTCCACTATGTGCCAAAGTATAGAGTAAAATAACAATAAACTTACATGTAATATTCCTGCAATCTTAGAGGTATAACCCCGTGGTCTCTCTTTATCTTTAAACCTAAAAGCAACAGCATTCAAGTCCTAAAATGAAAAATTAATCCAATTAGACATAAGTTACCTGTTATTTAAAAATACTTTTTTCCTTGGCGGTGGGGGTTGGTTTCCCTCCCATTTTCCGCCATATATAACTATCACTCTTTCTGAAAAAATGGCTATGCTTGATTTAGAAATGTACAGAACCCGAATGAAAATAACAAATATAGAACATGATTCTATAGGCTAAATTGTTGAAACTATTAGTCAAAGAATTAGGAAAACTGTGAAGGAACCTTGTGAGATTCATCAGTTGCACAGATGATGATTTTACTGACCCTCTCAGTGAACTGTAGCCTGACTAGAAGTTACTGTCCTAAGTTCCACAAACAGAGATTATACCTTTAAACAAAATACATTTCAGTCTTGAATAGATCTTAAAGTAGATGTTAAAAAAAAAACCTAAAGATGTTAAAAAAAAAAACTCTTTAAAGAAGCTTTTAAAAATTTAAAAGACAAATACCTTTTGTTTTATGAAAAAAAAGAAAGAAAAGGACAGGCTTTTCCCTACATACAACAATAAAGTCACTTTTAAGAACACAATAATATATATAACAATTCACTGTTCCTTTGAGAGTTCAATACAAATTTTAGATACAGCTTCAGACAGAGGACTGGAGTAAACACTGATACATAAAAGCTCAAGAAACTCCTGGCTTTCTTTTCAGGGACAGAAAAGCAATCTATTTGTTTCTTTCCTTTTCCTCCTAAAAAGAGGCTACTTGATGCCTTAACCTTTAATTGTACGTCAGGTAACCAATCAGACTAGTTAAGACTGCTGCTGCTGCTGCTGCTAAGTCGCTTCAGTCGTGTCCGACTCTGTGCGACCCCATAGACGGCAGCCCATCAGGCTCCCCTGTCCCTGGGATTCTCCAGGCAAGAACACTGGAGTGGGTTGCCATTTCCTTCTCCAATGCATGAAAGTGAAAAGTGAAAGTGAGGTCGCTCAGTCGTGTCTGACTCTTCGCGACCCCATGGACTGAAGCCTTCCAGGCTCCTCCATCCATGGGATTTTCCAGGCAAGAGTACTGGAGTGGGGTGCCATTGCCTTCTCCGTAGTTAAGACTAGGCCTTAACTAAAGCTACTATGCATTTCAAAAGTTTAGAGTTTAAATTAGGAACAATAAAAACTTTAAAAATTTCACCGGGCCTTACATTTAAATTAACTCACATATACTTGTTTCTTGAAAACTTTCCATAAGAAAAATTTTGGCGAAACAAAAGTACCTTGCACTCTTGGAAAACCCATTCTTGAGGTCCTTCTGCTCGTAACTTCTGAATGTATTGAAACATGTGCAAAATTATATCTTCAACATGTACTGGAAAAAAAGTGTACACTTAAAAACCATTCAGTCTTCAAATCCTTCAAAGCAAGGAGCTTACTCCTAAGGTAAGTCAGGTAAGTAGAAGATGGTCCCCCTTACAAATGGACTTCTCACCTCCCCTGTGACTAGGTTTAGGGTCCCACATACATGGCCTTCCAAGATCTGGGATTTGTGACAGAAGGGGCAATAAATGAGTAACTAAAAAGTCAAGTACACATTTTACAAGTGCAATATAATGATCAGTTGTTAAGGAGGGAAAATCACCCATGAAATGGAGGCCAAGTTACAACAGATAAAATGGTATGAATTAAAGTCTTTACAGCTTTACAACAAAAAAACAGATCCAGAGCATAAATAAGTTAAAAAAAGTTAAAAATCATAAAAAATCAATTTTAATTCAAAAATAGCCAATACTTACATAATCCTTCCTCAGTCAAGTCCACATTAATGATAAAAAACATAAAACCTCGGGCTCCTTCCTTTTGCCCACCAACAAGAGTATTTACCCAGCCTGTAACAATCAAAGGAAATCAACATGATTGCTTGTGTCTTCTTTTAAGACAAGGAATTTTTTTCTAAAAATTAATTCTATACATTCCCAAGATACTAGAAGGGCATTCTGCAGAAAAGACTGGGCAAAAACCAGTTCAGAAAAGCAATTTCAGGCACTGCAAAAGATTCAAGGAATTTTGGGGGTTGGGAGTTTTTCTTGGGACTCCTCAAATCATTTCCCAAATCAAGAGTAGACTACTGTGCTTAAGTGCCATATACACAGTCTGAGTGGAGAGGAACCTTGGAAATCTACTGACTGATCCTAGTATTTTGATGGATTTGATGGATAAGAGTAGATAAATGTTTCAGCTCATTTCATAGAGATGGTAAACACAATATGAGATTTACTTTTTGTAACCTCTATCTTATTTAAAACATGAGCCCCAATACCTTTTGAAATATTTAAACTTCACTGCTCAGTACCAAAAAGGTAAAACAAATTATGAAAATAAACAAAAACAAAAAACCCAAAGAATAAACAAAAGCATATTAACAACCATCACCTCACTCTCCCATAAACTCTAAATAGTCTCAACTGAAAATATCCCTTCACAGGGAAATATTTAGCAGAAATGAGAGCCAGAGTAAAAAAAAAAAAAAAAATGGAGATGGGGTACTATCCTCATAAGCTGGGACCCAAGAGACTCACCCTTTGATTTAAGTTCTGATAACAGACTTCCAGGACCTTCATGCCCAATGAGATGACCGAGATAATGACCGGGATTTGATTTGTAGTATTTCTGAAGGTCAGGTATGGGAAATGTCACATAAAGATTCCTAATATCCTTAATGGGTACTATTTTGTAAAGTTGCTGGGGAAAAAAAAACAATCCACAAAAGATTAGCTATGTATAAATCCTACCAAAAAAAAAAAATTTACAAACTATGAAGAATACTGATTTAAAACAAACAACAACAACCCTCATTTTCACAGAGGAATCCCAAATTGAGGAGAGAATCAATTGCCAGAGAAAATCATACTGACCAAACAGAAATAAATGACCTGGGCTCTTTCTTAGTGGGATTTCATTACAGGTGGTATGTGGTCCATGTTTGGTACCCTGGACCATGTGGCTCAGTACTTTTGGATGCTTGCCTTCTGGCACTGCTTAACAGCTTCTACAGTCTGCCAAGCTTATAGCTACCAAAACTACTTTTAGCATGAGAAGATCAGAACGTATTGTTACCTTTTTGGTGATACATGTCCCTAGTATATGTGAAACTGATTTCATTTGACTACCCAGACAAATATTAAAAACCATATAAATAATGAAACCTCTAAAATGTTCTATGTACTCTTTGGCAAACTAGGTATATATTATGTCCATAAATTTAAAACAGAAAGAAAAAAAAATACTAGCAATACATGCACTTACTTTAAGATGTTCTTCTTGGAAAGGATGTTCAGGAAATTCTGGCAATGGGACATTTTTGTTCTCTACTTCAGAAAATAACTTAACCACCAGATTAGTCAAGTCATCTAAAGATTCTACAAGAAAACAGACAACAGAAACAGAACTTAAACTAATCATAACACCTAGTGGGTAGTATTTAAAACCTTAGGATTATATATGTACCTATATAAAATCACTATGTTATATACCTTAAATTTATACAATGTTATATTTTAATTATATCTCAATAACGCTGGTGGGGAGGACCTTAGGATCTCCTGAAAAATCTCAGGATTACTAAAAGGATAGCCTAAGAATTCTTTAAAAACGCCATCTGATAAGTTGAAGCATTCAGTTAAACCCTACCAGAGCCTGTATAACTTCTGTAGCAATGCAATATTGATAATGATTATACCTCACAAATGTCTGCCTCTTTATAGTTTAAAAAACTAGTTTACAAATATTATCTTGAAATAACTTAAAAATAAACATTAGAAACAATAATAGAATAATTAGTGGCATTTGGAAACTATTTTACCTACAATTTCCAGCAGAAACATACTAAACCACTGGCTGATAAACAATAACATTAACTTTGTAACAGTCTGAAACCTATTATTAAAAGTCAAATGTTAGCAACTGTAAGTAACTGATTTTGTGGGAAAATAGTATAAAATGGTGAGAAAAATCCTGGGTCAGGGGATCAGAGGACTTTGATTCTAACTCTGCTGCTGCTGCTGCTAAGTCACTTCAGTCGTGTCCGACTCTGTGCGACCCCATAGACGGCAGCCCACCAGGCTCCCCTGTCCCTGGGATTCTCCAGGCAAGAACACTGGAGTGGGTTGCCATTTCCTTCTCCAATGCATGAAAGTGAAAAGTGAAAGTGAAGTCGCTCAGTCATGTCCGACTCTTCGAGATCCCATGGACTGCAGCCCACCAGGCTCCTCCATCTATGGGGTTTTCCAGGCAAGAGTACTGGAGTGGGGTGCCATTGCCTTCTCCAACCCAACTCTAACACCAACAAATTATGTCAAAAGAGCATTTAGACAAACTGGTTAAGCACTCCAGGTTCTATGAAACATGAAAGCTGGGGAGGGTGATCACAAGTCTCTTCCAAGGTCTAACATTATACGATTCTGTATCACACTCTGTCAAACTCAAGCAAAGATTTGTAATTGTTAGTAAGATTATATAGCCATGTGTGTGAAATTCTTCTATGCTATCATCTATCTGTAGTTTTTATAGAGAACTGTATTTGCAAAGTTTATAAAGTTATATAGATGAGATGTTCACTGCAGTATCGTTTTTATAAAAACAATAAAAACTGCAAGTGACTGAAGCATCTATCAATGTGTACATGTTATAAGACATCTCTACATTGGAATTTTAGGTAGTCATCAATGAGAAGGAGATCTGTGGGCTAACATGAAAATATCTCAAATTTCTGTTAAGTGAAAACTACAGATTTCATTGTCATGTAGTATAATCTCATTTAATTTTTTAGCAGATATACATCAATCTAAATCTATTAATGAAATTCTACTTTTAGAATTATAACAAAAAATGATTTAAGGTAACTATCTTTGATGAGGGCACAGTGCTCATAAGATGGGATTAGGAAGAACTGATTTCCATTTTTATATATTTCTGTGTGGGACAAATTTTTTTGTATGCATACGTATTACTATTATTCTAAAAAGAAAAAAAGTGGAAAAGGTTATCTTTTTATAAACAAGATAACCACTCACCTTGATTCTGTCTCCTCAAAAATAGGTTATTTATAAATGGTACATACATTCATCACTTATTACTGTCAGAAAGCATTTGAATCAAATAAGAAATTTCCCTTGATATTCTATGACCCATTTTGAACTTCTCCATGAACTCTGTAATAAACACTTAATCACTATTTGACAACTGTCTATATATATATAGTGTGAAGTTCTCTTTTAGGTCTATGAATGTGGGTATGTGCACTTTATTTATAAAACATATGCATTTTTACTTCAATTTTTTGGACTTGTATGAAGAACCTTAACATGTCCAGAGCCAAATAATTAAGACCCAGCCTGTGGCTGGCTGCCTGTTAACTGACAAGTGAACTCAGGAGTGAAGTGGGTGTATCTTGAGTGAAAGATGTCAGAGACATCTGACATAAAGAGACAGACAGATGGGACATGTTACTGGAAACAAGGGGGGTGGCCAACAATGATCTGTCAACCTGAAATGCTGATGACAGAGGGGCCCTTTACAGCAAGATTGCACTAGGGTCTGCCTTTCCTTTTCAAAGCACAAATTCACCGGGTGGCTTTTTAAAGGTAAGGCAATTGTACCATGAAGCAATGACTGTCTTCACCATTAGGCTGTGAGCTACCAGATCAGGGAACTGAGTCCCATTCATCTTTACATTACCAGGACTTGGCCATCCTAGGGTCTCCACTTGACAGCTACCTGTTTGTCAAGTGTCCAGATAATTGGTGCTGCCACAACTAGAGAGAGGGCCTCGTGGGAAAACAGAAAAACTTTTTTGTCCCTTTGTGACAGAGATTCTGCCACCTGGTTACTCTTCCTCTTCCCTCCTCCAAGAAGAAGGAGCAGACTATTAATCCTCTAAGAGGCCCTGTTTCTTCCACACACCACTGTACTCTAAGGACACCTCTCCCAGACCTGTCATCAAATCCACTCAGCTGAGCACAGAACTCAAGGCACACCGGGAGACCAAACTGGAACAAAGAAACTCTTTGTTTCTCTCAGATGCTCATTCTGTCACTTCCACTAAACCAAGAACACTGAGGGCAGGGTTCATGTCTGAGTCATCCGTTGTCATTATTACTTGCCCAGTAAGTGCTTACTGAAATCATGTGTTTTATCTCAGGCGGACATGAACAAAAATACGCTTAGAAACCTATTCCCAGGACTGGGCTCTAAATACCAAGTGAATTTTTTTGTTTTTACACTCCACAGACTTCCCTACCTTTAGAAAGAACATAGAATATAACACACACTTTTTTTTTAGCCTTCTCCTTGGACCCATTTTATATCCTCATTTTATTATCAAGTTAAAATAAACATAGGAGCTTATTTTCTACCTACAAAAGTAACAGTTGCCAATTTAGAAAACTTAGAAAAACAAACAAAAAAAGAAAACAAAAGTCTCCTACAATCTCATGATTATGGAATGCTACAAACAGCTACCATTTATGGAGTATTTGGGGTGTCACCAGGTACTATGCACTTTTTCTGCATTATATCAATTAAACCTCAGAACAGATATGAGGTACCACTTCCATTTTATTTTTTGAAATGACAAGTTATTTGATTAGGTTCTTTGCAAGAAGTTCAGAATACTACTTGGTGAGGATAAATTCCATTTGTGAGAGCAAACACAGAGCGGAGGTAGCCCTGGAGCTGAGGGACAGCTTTGATTCTTCGCAGAATTTGGGAGTCCACAGCTTTCTGATCAACCTTGCGCTGCTCTGTGATCTCGTATTTCTCTCTCTCTGTGTCGAAGATCTCACCCTCCTGGTGTCTGGGTTTACGCAGCTTCTTCTTCTTGAAGTAAGTGTCAGTGAGATATTCTGGAATTTTCACACCACTGATATCGATTTTGGTGGAGGTGGCAATGACAAATTTCTGGTATTCTACGCAGAGGAACTCAATTGAGGGATAGAGGCCCAGTCACAAGTAGCAAACCACTGTCCAGCTGCTTCAGGAAAACGACCCTCTTGCCTCTGTGGCGCCCAGTGAGGATGGTGATGCTGGCACGCAGCTTCCTCACATGCTTACTGGAGGGTTTTTTGCCATGACTCAGCAGTTTCCGAGGCACATCTTCAGTAAGGTAATACCTAGGCATTTGGCGAAGTTTGACCACTCAGGTACGCCACCAACTGGTTTTGTGACAGTAGCAAGAACACAAACCTTCTTTTTCTTTTCGACCTTGAATTTAGGTGCTGAATATTTTCTCTTGTACAAGGCCTTTCTGGAGTACATGACTGATTGGGAATATCTGCCAATTTCTCTGACCAGGACGGGATTTCGGCTGCAGTAGGGCTTCCCCTTCTTAATCTTCTTCACCTTTTCCACCTTTTTAGCCTTGTTGCCAGCATCAGCCTTCTTGGATTCAGGTTTTTTCTCCTTAGTACCTGGTTTCTCAGCCTTTTCACCCACCATCCCTGCAGATGTCGACTTGATACCCTCTCGGCTAGGATGGCAAAGGATTGGGATCTTGAAATCTAGTCCTAAAGAGACATACCACTATTCTTACCACTTCCATTTTAATAATGCAAAAACCGAAGAGCAGGGAACAGAAGTAACTTTGTTACTCACAGCCACACACTCACAGCCACACACTAGGTAGGTGGTGTGTTAAGAATTCAGACCCAAGCTCTCAGACTCTAGAGCATGAACTCTTAACTACTATAGCACATTATTACTTTTCTGGTATGTTTTTCTATGTTGTCTTATGTCTCCCATTTACATCTATTAGAGTTTTTAAGAAATCCCCAAATGGGATCATATAGCACACAGCATTTTTATAGAGTGCTTTTGTTTTCTATTTAATACATTATGAATATTTCCCATGCTATTAATACACTTTCATAAAACTATTTATTCATTCAATATTTATTTACTGAGTACCTATGATGTACCAAGCACTAATCCAGACAAATCAGTGAACAAAACAGTTTTTCTTCTCAAGTGACTTACATTCTGGTACAGCAGACAATAGAGAATATTTAATATTTCTTTAAATAGTAAAGTGTGATAATTTTTAAAGATAAATGTTTGATAAATGTTTTAAAGAACAATAAAGCAGCTGGGAGGGTAAGAAAGTGAGAGAAGGGATGCTATTTTCTGTAAGATGTTCTATGATATAGCTATAAGATCACTATTAATCTCCTATTAATGAACATTTAGCTTGCATCTAACTTTTTACTAATAAATACTATACTGAAACATCCTTGTACATCACCTGTTTGAACAACTCTGATGATTTTCTTAGACTGCATTTCTAGAAGTAAAAATGTATTTTAATGCATCTTAAATTCTCTGTAAAGTGTGGAGGAATTGCATAAATTGTATACACAACAAACACAAAAGAATACCTCTCTTCATAATGGGTATTAGTTAAAACAAAATCCAAACCAAGATTATGGCAATTTAATAGGGGAAACAACGTATTATCATTAATTTGCACTTTTAGAATCAAACCTTTGTTGCTTTCTCATAGTTTTCCTAGTTTATAATCACCTGCCTTTTGATTTTTTAGTTTTCTGAATCTTATAAAGTCAAATCTCTCAATCTTGTCCTTTATACTTTCTTTTCTTGCTTTTATATGCGTAGAGCACCAAAAGTGAAAGTGAAGTTGCTCAGTCATGTCCAACTCTTTGCAACCCCATGGACTGTAGCCTACCAGGCTCCTCTGTCCATGGGATTTTCCTGGCAAGAGTACTGGAGTGGGTTGCTATTTCCTTCTCCAGGGGATCTTCCCAACCCAGGGATCAAACCTGGGTCTCCTGCATTGCAGGCAGACGCTTTACCATCTGAGTCACCAGGGAAGCTTCAACTTCCAACGACTGATATTAATCTGTATTTTCTTCAGGTCTCCATTTCAAATCTCCTAAGCTGAAGCTCCAACACTCTGACCACCTGATGAGAAGAGCCAGTTCATTAGAAAAGACCCTGTTGCTGGGAAAGATTGAAGGCAGGAGAAGATGGGGATGGCAGAGGACGAGATGGTTGGACTGCATCACCGACACAACGGACTGAGTTTGAGCAAGCTCCGGGAGATGAAGGACAGGGAAGCCTGGCCTGCTGCAATCCATGGGGTCGCAAAGAGTCAGATACAACTGAGCAACTGAACAACAAGCTTCTTTTTAGGACACAGTGAGTTAAAAACAAATTCCCCTCCACATTTCCTCCAAGAAGATCATCTGCAAAGCCTCTGAACAGATAATAGAAAATATCTTATATCTTTCTTCCAATACTTTGAAAAAGTCAAAATGGGAAATCAGATAATCCAATTCTATGAAAAAATTTTAAGATATCTTACCTCGACCTAACACACAAATAGCCATTAAGTTCGATGAATAATAAGTAGAATGGAATTTCAGGAGCTCTTGTCTTACATCAATGCCTTCTTGGTTCGGTCTAGTCTCTAGAGTATATTTGTTACCTAAAAGGAATGAAAAACATTTCTAAGAAAAAACAAAATATGTGAATTTTAAAGCTTCATAATTATTACTAACATTGCTTTAAGGTAAACTTAAAAAACAGAGTCCAAACAAACACATTCATAATGATTAGTCAAGTATGTTTGACCATAACCTGGATAAACAGGACAGTATAGAACCAACTAGTAAAACTGTATCTATAGAGCTTTCCCTCTGGAACTTGAAGTGCTTTATAAAAATTATAGTTCTTAAAATTCCTGTGAGGTGATAGGTATTATGAGCACTGACAAGACAAAAATGAGGTCCACATGGCCTCCATTCACACTTACTTTAATTTCCAATTCCCTAGGTAGCGCCACAATTAATTGAACATAGTCACGGAGGGATCTTTTTGGAACTTGCCAAGTTACTTGTGGAAAGAAATTTACTATTCTTGGCTGAAGCATTAAATTTGTGATATGAATTCTCATGAATTTGATCTAGACTGGTAAAAATAGGATGCAATGCCATTCTTGTAAGTCTCAAGCGAGGTATACAGAGTATCACTATGAGATCTATTATGAAATTTAATAACTAATTCAATTAGGATAAAATGTGCATGTCAAGAGCAAATAGTCAAACTCTCTAAGTACTAAATTTCTAATAAAGATCTTGCCATTTAAAGGCTGGGAGGTGGAATTTCAGTAATTGGTATCTCTCTAAAAATGGCATCTTGACTAGAAATATCTTAAAATCTAGTATAGTAACTTTTATTGTTCCCACTTAAACTACTAAATGGGTTCCTGGCAGAACATATTCTCGACGTGTTTTTCCCCCCTTGGGTTATTATAATGGCTGATGAACTGACCTTTAGAGAATCTCTCTTTCACTAAACTGGGATCCAGAGAGAGCCACCAGATGGCGTTCTCAGATCCAGTCTTTATCCTTGAAGAGCTGCATTGTACTCTTAGCCAAGATTCATGCCCTGAATGCTTCAATCAACAGATCTAGTGGAGTGTGCAAGAAACAGTCCAGCAAGTACTCAGTAACCTTTTTCTAGTTAGAAAGCAATCAAATGTACTCATATTCATTGGCAGCAGCCTGCTAATCAAGTTTCCAGGTTCTTCACCAGTTTCAAGGAAGATCCAGTTCCACTCCAGATCTGTTCTACTTGAGGTCCTAAAACATCCCCTCATTCTGCCTGAAGGATCCAGATGATCTAAAAAGTATCCAGAGTCCTAACTCCTCAGAGAAAGACAGAAAGAAAAGGACAACAATAACAACAAAAAGCTCCTTTTCTGGGTAATGGTTAAAAGTTCTCTCCTATTAAGGTGAAATTTGAGTATATACCTCCCTTTTTTACTAAATGAAGGTTCTAGAAGCCTCAGTTCCAGGGGAACTAGGCCCTAGAGCTTCATTACTCATTTACACTGCAAAGCACACATTCTTAGAATATGTGCATTAAAATCAACACACTGGGACACCCAAGCTTGGAGAAATAGTTTTATTTCAAGGATATAAGTGTGATAGCGTTAGACAGAAATCACATTTTTAGTGTCAAGTGTGATCAGACGTGCCTATTCACAATCTGGTCAATATATTGGTTTTTAAACAAAACCTCAAATCAAAATATATAAAGACAAAGGGTATGGCCTCTGTCTAGAACTTAAAATTCTTTCAGGTTGACTGATTCTAGCTCATTCTGCTTTGATTTTAATATACTTGAATATCTTACCATTCTCATCCCTACCCTTTATCTTTAGGTTCATTTAAGAACACAGAAATAGGGACTTCCCTGTTGGTCCAGTGGCTAAGACTCTGTGCTCAAAATGCAGGGGGCCTAGGTTTGATCCTGGGTCAGGGAACTAGAACCCACATGCCACAATGAAGATCTAAGATCCTGCATGCCACAACTGAAACCCAGCACAGCCAAACAAATAAATAAATATTTTAAAAATAAAAACAGAGATTAAAAAAAAAAACAACACAAAGATAAAGCACGAACATACCCTGAATACACTAAGATATGTATCTCTGGGAAAATACTGACAATGCCACAGTAAAAAGAGCCAGAGGACCACAACAGAATACTATACTGCAAAAAGAATGAATAACCCACTGTTCACATGCAACAGTGTGGAGGAATTTCACAACTTCCAGGTTTAATGCAAGAAGCCAGACACAAGACACAGAAACACTGTATTATTTATATAAAACATAAAAACAGGCTGAACTAATGTTGGTCATAAAAAGTCAGAATAGACGTGATCCTTGGGTAGGTGGATAATGAATGACTACCGATGGGTACAAAAAGGTGTTGGTAATCTGTTTCTTGACTGGTGCGGTCTGCTGAGGTTTTTGAAAATTCAATGAGCTGTATATAAATAAGAGCAGTATATTCATTCAATAGATTTTTCAAATAGCAGCAAAAGTAAAATAACCACAATAATTTATCAGAGCCACACACACTTTTCAGTATATTTATTATATCAATATTTCAACAACAAATTAAAAGAAAAATGAGCCAAAGGGGCTATTCTGTAAACAGCAACCTGGACCACCTAAGGCACAAAAATCTAGTGATTCTATATCTCTGGCCAAACGGCTAAATAGAGACTCAATCACATTTGCTCTGAAAAGTAGCTTTTAGCCACAAAGATTCCATTCTGTGAAATCCACATATTCATTTATTTGCTACCTAGATGTTTCAAGGCTTTCTAATACGTAATGATAGAAGGGAACTCTGGTTCATTTGGGAACATAGCCCAGAATGCCAGTCCTGTATCCTAAGACGCTCCTGAATTAGAAAGAGGAAATGGTCTCCACTATGGCTCTCACTGGGTCAGATAGTCATCTCTTAATACATTGACAGAAAAACATGAATACTAGGAGTAAATGGGCCAAAGAGTCAGGCTAGTTATTAAGTTGATTAACCCTTTTATTAAAGCTTTTTAAAAAGCTTTTTAAAAACAAGAAGGCTAGCTAGTGGAAGTTCTCAAGAAATAGTTGAGGAAATGAACAGAAAAGCAGGACGTAACACAGAGAATACTTAAATTACTGAGCAGACTCTGTTACTATCAGAGCCATCATCCCCAGGTAGGGAGGTGCAGAGGAACAAGCACTGGCTATGGTGTGAGCAGAGCTATCAGCTAATCCAGGGTCAATCGTCTTCTGGTGACATGACCTTGAACAAGACTTCCTTAGGCTCAATCTGCTGTCCTGACATTGGTAGAATTACACCAAATTAAAAAAAAAAAAAAAGGTGTAAAAAAGTGTAAGACTATAATTTAACAACCAATTAAAAGAATAAAAGTCTGATGATACCAAGCATTGTGGTGAAAATGAGAACTCAGATACTGTATAAGGGAGTGCAAACTGGATCGACTACTATAAGAAACAATTCGGCAATATCTGTGCAATCTAAAGATGTACATATCCTAATACACAGTAATTCTACTCCCAGAGTTTCACTCCTAGAACCCTAGAGAACTCTGTGTACAAGAAAACACGTGTAAGAATGCTTACAGCAGCACTATTGAGTCAACAGGAAAAAGGATAAAGAATAGTAATGTATTCAATAAATTCTTCAGAAAGCAGCAGAAAAAAAACTATCAGAAACACACTCACCAATATGAATAACTCCTACAAATAGACATTAAATGAAAAAATACAAGTGGCAGAGACTACTTACAAAATACCGTTTTTATAAAACTAAAAAACTATACAACACATTGCTTAGAAATAAATGCATGACTTAGCAATGTTATCTCTTGGGAGCAGGGAGGAAAATGCAATTGGGGAATTGTGCAACAGACGCTCAGACTGTACTTGAAACGTTCTGTTTCTTCAAGTAATGTGTAAAGAATGACCTGGGCAAAGCTTTTGTACTGATTTCTTTTATGACAAATAATAAATCTGTAAAAACATTAAAGAATTGAATATAATACTTGATGTATAGCAGAAAATAGACAACCAGTAGAAGCTACTTCTGTTATGATTTGAAGCCAGGAGGAACTCCTGGCTTCTGAATATAGCATAGGATCTGTGTCATTAAAGTAGGGAAGAAAGCTCAGAAAATGGTCCAGATGACCTTCCTCGGCCTAAGAATCTACATGTGGACAGCAATGTGAATATGGCTGGGAGAACAAATACCAGTTCAGTCTCTACACATATATTGTCCTCATTTAGCACTAAGTCAGCAGGGGCACTTCTATCCAATTAAAACGCTGCTACACAAATCTTGAATCCTACCTTTCTGGCTCTGTCACCATAAGAGTAAGCTCCAGCGGAAGACTGAGGCTGTCAGGGTTGCTGACTCACTGGGACCTTCCATTCTGGGCCTGCTAGGAGAGAGCACTGGCTTGGAGGCTGGGAGATTCAGGGTTTCTCATCCTGACTCCATCATCTTCTAATTAAGCAACCCTGGAAAAGTCTACAAATATCTCAACATGGATACATGCCCAGTTGTTAAGAAAAAGGGTCAAACCCTGACCCTAGCTGTGAGGCACAGGCAAGTTTCTTTACCTCTCTAAGCTCCACTTTTCTTATTCATAAATAAGAATCATGAGAACCAATCTCACAGGATCGCTATGAGGATTAAATGAATAATCTGTGCTAAGGCTCAGCATAGCATCTATCAGACAATAATTACTTAACAGGAGCTTGGGTTGCTATGAAGTTTATGAAAAGTGATTAATGGATTTTGAAGAGGGTTTTGTATATTGTAAGGTCAGTAAATTTTATTCTGTATTTTCATTACAAGAACTATCTGTGCTCAGTCACTCAGTTGTGTTTGATGCAACTCCATGGACTGTAACCCACCAGGTTCCTCTGTCCATGAGATTTCCCAGGCAAGAATAATGGAGTGAGTTGCCATTTCCTTCTCCAGTTCTTCACACGGACTATAAATCCTATTTTTTAAAAAAGGCTTACAAACTCAGTACTAATGTATATGAGTGCTGATTTTCAAGTAAACAGAATGTATTTTCCTGGAAAATTCTAAAGCCAGCCAAATAATTCTTACACTCTGTGGGAAAGACTGAGTTTGAAGTTTTAGAAATATGTTTGAGAAATCAAAGTTGTCTCCAACTGTATGTCTCATAGGTTCTCAAGGAAAAGTCTATTTGTTAGTCATAACCATGAAACTCTGAACTGTTCTCTGAAAACCCAAGATCCTGAAGGTTAGTTTAATATATCTACAGTTAGTTACTTGGAATTATTATAATCTTTTTTTTTTTTTAAGCTCTTTCTTCTTGCTATAGAAATCTTCTAAAAATCCTGGAAGAAACCAAAGTCTTTGGAGAGCTATAAATTTTCCTAAAAAATTAAAAAGGACAATTCTTCTGCATCTGGGTAAGGACATGCAAGTGTGAGAAATGAGTTACTAAAGAAAGGGGACTTGAAGTGAAAGCCTCTTAAATGCCACAAAAAAGCAACTGTCCACTTAAATTTCTAGCTTTCCATAGACACATTTCCTAGCAAGGGGAAAAAAAAGGTACTAACAAAAGCCATGGAAAAACCTGGAGAATAATAAATGACTAAGTGGTCTAAACCATACCAAATATTTTTATATCTATGAATTATCATGATACTAAAAAAAATAAATTAGTCATCATTCAAAGATGCCAGGGAACCAACTCAATATTTTGAAAACTGGTAAATAAAAGGAATGAATCAAACATTTATCTTGCTTTTTCTATAACTGTACCACTGGGGAGCCAAATAGCAGAAAAGGAGATTTTCTTTTTATAGCAGTACTCAAGCAAATCAATATGAGAAAAAGTAACAGAATTAAAATTACAGGGGTGATACATTTGAGGACGGTTGTATCAACATAAACAGAGAGCAAACTAGACATTATATGCCCCCCCCCCCCCTGTCTCTTATACACATCTAGATGTGTATAAGAGACAGCTAGAAGCCTCAGTTCCAGGGGAACTAGGCCCTAGAGCTTCATTACTCATTTACACTGCAAAGCACACATTCTTAGAATATGTGCATTAAAATCAACACACTGGGACACCCAAGCTTGGAGAAATAGTTTTATTTCAAGGATATAAGTGTGATAGCGTTAGACAGAAATCACATTTTTAGTGTCAAGTGTGATCAGACGTGCCTATTCACAATCTGGTCAATATATTGGTTTTTAAACAAAACCTCAAATCAAAATATATAAAGACAAAGGGTATTAATCAGGCCTCTATATCCAACTGCCAACTTGTGGGAATATAGAAGAAAGAGGAATATATTAAACTATGTTGCTGGGAATGCAATCAGCAAAAGCTAGGCTATGAAAAGTCCTACATAACAAACATCCTGATATTCAATAAATAAATTCCAGGGAGTCAAAGGGAGGGAGTAGAGGAGAGAGATGACTATTTGAAACCAATAGACTATTTGAAACTTAAGTAGATCCTAATTCAAATCAATTTTAAAAATTAAAACTTTCATTAGACAACTAGAAATTTGAACACTACCTGCATAGTTGGCGATATTAATGATAATGCTACTTTTACCATGTTTTTTAAAAAGAGTCATTATCTTTACAGACATATATTGAAATATATGCGAGTAAAATGATATGACGTCTGGGATCTCTTCAAAATGATCTAAGACAGTGTGACTGGGAATGTGGGTCAGACAGGACTGGCCAGGGGCAAAGTGATGTATACGCAGGGCTCTTAACAATATTTTGTCTACTTTTATATGTTCCAAATTGTTCACTTAGAAAGGAATGGAGAGACGAACGGAGAAAAAAGTAAGTAACTTTTACTGGGGTCTAAATTTTGTGTCATTATCACCATCCCAGTATATCATGAGGTGTTCAACTACCTTCTGGTTGATATTTCATAATATTTTTTGGTTCTAACCCATTTCGCTGCTCCTTCCTACAAAAGCATCCTTTATTATGGCCAAACTTCTCTAGCTCAGGTTCTCCGAACGACACTGGGCTCACTCCTTGGACTTTGCCGCTCATCATGATTTTGGGGGTTAACCTAACATTATCTAGATCCCTGGGTTGGGAAGATCCGCTGGAGAAGGGAAAGGCTACCCACTCCAGTATTCTGGCCTGGAGAATTTCATGGACTGTACAGTCCATGGGGCTGCAAAGAATTGGACACGACTGAGCGACTTTCACTTTCACTAACAATACCCCAAGAAACACAGACTTGAAGCTCGGGCTGACCTGATACTGAAGCCCATAACCTACAGACGCTTCTACTGCCAGCCGCCCGCTTTTCCCTCCTCCCTGTGTCCCCCACAAGGCTATGAAACGTTGGTCTACTTATTCTGTCAGTATTAATTTTGGCATCTGTTAAACGGGATGATGAAAATTTCAGTACTGTGGTGAAGGTTAAGTGAAATCGTATTAGGTAAAACGCCTGCCCAGTGGGTGGCACTTAATGCTCAGACAATAAATAATAGTTCCTTTTCCTTTTCTTCTAAGAGTGACTCTTCCTCTGCCTAAGACAATCCTACCCACCTTTCAGAAAAATTCAACTTGCATCTCCTCTGAGATCCCCGAGAATTTAAATTTCTAGGCAATCATAAAGCAGGAGGAATAGTACAGTGGTTAAGGGCGCCAGACCTGGCTCTAGCAATCAAAAGCTGAGTGACCCTAAGCAATTTAATCACTTCTCTAAAGTCTTAGTTCACTCATCTATAAGATAGAAATAATAAGGGCATGTACCTACTGGGGAGATTGTGAGAATTAAGTTAAATAATCCAGGCAAAGTGCTTAGTGCAGCAGTCAGTAAAAATTGGCAAGGAGGAAAAAGAAGAGAAAATCAAGTCTGAGATTATACTCCAGTGAAATTCTGAGTTTGACTTGCCTCTCCAACTAAACTAAAAGTATCTTTAGTGCAAAGACGTTGATTTACACTTCTTTGCATTTTCTAATGCACTTTACATGTAGAAGACCTTTAAAAAATTACTTGTCAACAGAGAAAGAGAGAATTTGAGCATATGTATAATACCGTACTCAGATTCCTATAATCCTTTGTGGTGTGTGCTACAAAGCATAATTGTCACCTAACAATTAAGAAAGAAAAACATCACCTGTATCTAAATACAGCCCCACCCTCTATTTCCAGGTGCCCTCCCACTTTGTCCTTCATTCCATTAAGGAGTGCCTGTTTTGTTTCCCTCACCCACATCCTGATTTTTTTCTATTTCCTTTTCTGACTGACTAAACCCAGTTGCTCCCACAGGGTCTGTTGGGTTAGGTTTAGAGAAACAGATCACTAAGAATAATCAGAACTAAAATTTTCCTTTCCTGTTCCAAACAACTTTTAAAAATTCAACTGCTTTTGCTTTTATTCCATGGAGAGGCAGAGAAAAAAAAAATTTTTTTAAGGCAACAGGGCAGAGAAAAGGCATAAAATTTATCAGCAACTGTGGAACTATAACTAAAGGTATGCTGCTGCTGCTGCTAAGTCGCTTCAGTCGTGTCCGACTCTGTGGGACCCCAGAGATGGCAGCCCACCAGGCTCCTCTGTCCCTGGGATTCTCCAGGCAAGCACACTGGAGTGGGTTGCCATTTCCTTCTCCAGTGCATGAGAGTGAAAAGTGAAAGTGAAGTTGCTCAGTCATGCCCGACTTTGCAATCCCATGGACTGCAGCCCACCAGGCTCCTCCGTCCATGGGATTTTCCAAGCAAGAGTACTGGAGTGGGGTGCCATTGCCTTCTCCAAACTAAAGGTATATGTGAGTGACAAATGAAGGGGCAAAGGGAACGTCATCACCAACCAGTGGTTCAGCTTAAAAAGGGAACAGGAGAACATTTCTCTAATAACACTGTCCTACAATCACCGCATCAAACCCACTGCATCAAGTTGTGGCTGCCCCTCACAACTTCATGGCAAAGACTTTTTCAAAATTTTGCTATTTTTCACAGCTGTGTGTGTGTGCTCTGTCGCTCAGTCATGTTTGACTCTTTATGACCATGGACTTGTAGCCCACCAAGCTCCTCTGTCCATGGGATTCTTTTTGGCAAGATTACTGGGGTGGGTTGCCATTTCCTCCTCCAAGGGGATCTTCCTGACCCAGCGATTGAACCTGCGTCTCCTACATTGGCAGGAGGATTCTTTACCACTATGTCACTGATCCTCTATCATACTGTAATTATAGAATCTCTCATTTACTGAGTACCATTAGGACCAGACTTTTGGCTAACCACTTTACACCAACCAGACATGAGAGGAAACTGAGGCTTACAGAAGTTAAGAAGCTGGCCCACTCTTGTCTGGTCAGTGGTAGAACAATGATTCAACCTCAGCATAGCCCGCCATCAGAGTACAAGCTTTACATCACCGAGGAATCTGCTACTGGAAGGTGGGATTCCTGGCTGAAGTCTGAGGCTAGAGAGACCACATAGGGAGTTAATGAAGACGTGTGTGGGGACAGATTTAGCACATAACCACAAAAATGACTTTCAGACAAAGGAACTGACTCTAAATAGCCTTTGCCTATTTCTCTTTCTCTAGTGAACTGCTTTTTTCTTTCACTTACATATAGAAGTTTTTATCTTTTACTTACTTACTTACAGACGTTCTTATCTGCTATACTGCTTTGCAAAACTTTTCACTGTGTATGTGCTTGTCTCTTTTGTGTCTGTACTGAACAGAAATGTTAAGTTTTAATGTAATCAAATTTATATTTAAATATATGCTTTACCATTAAAAATACGGTTTGTGATATGTACACTCGAGTACACTTATCCTAGCCTAATATTTTTTAAAAAATATTTTCTTCTGAAAGTTATATAAAGTTTTTTTCTATAATTAGGTCCAATCAACCTAGAATTTATTTCTGTGCATGGTGTGAGATGAGATCTAATTTTATTCATCTCTACATGAATAAGTAGTTGCCCTTGCACCAGTCATTGAAAGGTCCACCCTTTCCTTACTCATTTGTCACGTGCCTCTGTCTTATGTCTAAGTTTCCAAACATTTGTGAATATGCTTCTAAGGTTCACAGTCTGTTCTACTGTTATCTTCATGTATTTTTGCATCAATTTCACTACTCTAACAACTGAAGTCTTGGTACCTGGTAGAAGTAGTCTTCTTTGTTGTTCTTCAAAATTATCTTAGTTATTCTTGGCCCTTTACTCTTTCTTATTAATTTATAATCAGATTATAAGATTATTAAAAAGAGAAAAGAAACCTCAGGCTTTCAAATGGCACTACACTGACTTTAGAAAAATTCAGGGTGAAATGTATCTTGTAATATTGAGTTTACCCATCCATGAACATGGTTTATCTTCCCATTTACTCAGGAACTCTTTTATATCCATTATATATTTCTTGTTCCTCTGTTAGTGTTATTTCTAAATAAGTTATAGCTATTTTTATATTATGAATGAAATAATATTTCCTGTAGTATTTTTCTAATTGATTACTATCGATACAAGAAAAGGGGTTTCCCAGGTGGCACTAGTGGTAAAGAATTCGCCTGCTAATACAGGAGACTCAAGAGACTCAGGTTCAATCTGGAGGAGGCCATGGTAACCCACTCCAGTATTCCTGCCTAGAGAACCCCATGGACAGAGGAGCCTGGCAGGCTACTGTCCGTGGGGTCACAAAAGAGTCGGACACGACTGAAGCGACCGAGCACGCACACACAATACAAGAAGGCAATTTTAGCACTTCTCTTCTCTTGACAACAGTGGTGAATTATCTTATTTTTGATGATTGCTCTGAAGATCTTGAATTTTTTGTGCAATCATACCATATGGAAACAAGAAATTTTCTCTTTCTTCCTTTCAACCTCTTACTTTTCACTTGTTTTTCCCCTTGACTTCCTGTAATGACTAGTACCTATAGCAGAGCTGAACAAAAAAAGTGATTAGAAGGTATTCTTCTTTGTTTTTGTCTTTCAATAGAAATCCCTTTGACACTTCAGAGTTAATCACGATGTTTGACATAGGCTTTTATCAACTCAAAGAGTTTTCTGTTGTTTTGTTCATGAATGAGTGCTTTTTTGTTGCTTTGTTCATGAAGGTGTTTTAACAAATGCTTTTCTTGAGTCTAGTGAAATGACTGCCTATCACTTTGAATTACTTAAACTGTGGAACCCACTCGATTGTGAGGAAATAAATTTAATGTATTGAAAGATCTAAATTAAAAAAAAATATATATATATAACAGAGGGTACCAGACTACATCTGAAAATATAAGATAGGTAATGTTTGGCAACAACTTTTGTTTCAGTGGCTTACATGTGCCGTGAGTAAAATGTACTGTGGGTCGTATAAAGAAAAGTTGGAAAGCCACTGATCACTTTTTCAGTACATGAAAAAGTACTGTTAAGGACAAGCATTTTATTGTAAAGTTTTCTTAAAAGCACACAATCCTTGATCTTTACTCATTTAAAAACACCTAGCTTTAAAGTTGGAGAAGGCAATGGCACCCCACTCCAGTACTCTTGCCTGGAAAATCCCATGGACGGTGGAGCCTGTTAGGCTGCAGTCCATGGGGGTCGCTAAGAGTTGGACACGACTGAGCGACTTCACTTTGCCTTTTCACTTTCATGCATTGGAGAAGGAAATGGCAACCCACTCCAGTGTTCTTGCCTGGAGGATCCCAGGGATGGGGGAGCCTGGTGGGCTACCATCTATGGGGTCGCACAGAGTCGGACACGACTGAAGCGACTTAGCAGCAGCAGCTTTAAAGTATTATTAATATTAAAATAATAAACCACATTCCCTAGATGGACAAAATGGGCCACATTCATAGAATCATCTGAAGTTAGTAAATTAAGTATGATTTCTGACAAGGTTTGTTCTGCAAGAATAACTTTAAGTAAGGGTATTTATTACAGCTTTTATCACATTTTCAAACTTGTCTGTGACCTTAACAATGGACAGAACCTCTACTCCAAAAAAGCTCAACATTAGTTTATAGTTCTAAAATCAACAGGTAACTTAGTGTTTGCATTACTTACATCACATTTTCTGTACTTTTGTACCAAGTCTGGCTAACTCACCTCTCAGCTGTTTATATTATTACTTCACACTTTGTTGACTAACTGCCTAGCCTTGTCAGAGGTTATGAAAACAAATATGCTCCCAAATTCCACCTCTACATAATTGACCATTCAATGTTTTTCTTTACTTATCACTCCTGATACCTTAAGATATCTTAAGTTTGTTTTGTGTTTGTGACCAGAGGCAATACTGCTCACCTTATTCACTGGATTTATTTCTGGAAGATCTGTGGTTGCTTTCTGATTATGCTGACTGTGATTTATCACCAGTGTGACCATTTTAAAGGAGGCAACTCCCAAAAAAGAGTTCTAACACGTTCTGACAATAGCAGCTTTGTTGGTGGAAGCACCTAACCTGGCAAAGGGACTATTTAAAGGACAACAATCATTGGATGTAGTGACTTTGAAATTTGGTTTTTAAGTTCATATTCCCTCGATATACCATGTATGCTCATGTCCTCTATAAAAGCCACTTTTCAGAAAATTAATCATTACATTTTAAGGGCCCCAATATTCGCCTTAGCAATGATACAAGGTGCCAAGTGTTACAAGTCTAAAGAATACAGTATCGCTGCTTCTAATTGGAATTTTTATAGACTGGTTGCTGCTGGATATGTTAGAATGGTATTCAAACTGAAAGAAAGCGGGCTTCATAGTCTTTTTCAAAAGTCCCCAAAATAAACTTATAAGCATAAATTTAAGTACACTAAACAATCTATTTTTTTATGCTATTTTATAATCCCCAAAGCAATGTTTTAAAAATCATAGCAACCTTGCACAATGATTACATCTGGTAAAGTGGGAATGGCAACAGTCGATAAAGAAAAGGGCAACTTTTTGTTTTTGCTTTTTTAAAACATACTTTTGTATTATTTAAATATTTTAGCTGTACTTTTTAATGAAAAACTGAATAAAGAAACAGGGTACAATTATAAAATCAGGTATCTCCAAATTTATTTTATGCTACTCCCTGTCATCCCATCTCTAATCTTCTCCTAGGATGTTGCAGCACTTTGACAGCAGGGACCTTGTGCGTCTTCTACAGTCAGGCCTAGAGCAGACGCCATGCATTTATCTATCTGTAGATAGGAGAGGCAGAGGCAATGGGAGTAGGGGATTCAATAAGCCTTGAAGTGGACATTCTATTTATTCAGAATAAAGAGCTCTATTATCTCCTCTCCTTGACATGCTGGTTAATATCCACTCACAACTCTTAACTGCTCTGCTCCTGAAATAGCTAGACCCCTATTTGTATGGGATGGCCAGAGGTGCCCTCTAGAGGGCTAAATAACTGGTTAGGCCATTGTTATTACAATTTCGAGAATATAATTTCATATACTACATTCAAAGTCCAATGCCAGAATCCCTCTGTTTACACCTGAAAATTACATAATATTGTACATTGACTACACGTCAATTAAAAAAAAAAATCCAATGCCAAGAGCCCAACTCTTATTGACATCCTTTTTTTTGAACTACTAGCCAAAATGTGACTCATCTGTTAAAACAATTATTACTATTTCTAAAATCTAAATTTAATTTTATATCTTGTTATCCAATAAACTTGTTTCATACTTTGAAACTCTTCCTTCTCATTAACCTATCACCTTCTGCACAAAGCTCAAATACCTAAGCTTTAACCCTTTTTTTAGGTCAAATATAGGTACTTCCCCAAAGACCTGCCAAACAACATATATGTAGGAGTATGGTTTAAGAAATAGCAGGGCAGGACTTCCCTAGGGGCCCAGGGGCTAACAATCTGCCTTGCAATGCAGGGGACACAGGTTCGACCCCTGGTCAGAGAACTCAGGGGTCAGGGAACTAAGACCCCACGTGCCACAGAGCAACAAAGCCTCTGTGCTTCAGAGTTGACACACCACATCTAGAGAGTCTGTCTGCTGCAACAAAAGATCCTCATGCATGACACAACTAAGACCAGATGCAAGCAAATAAACAATTATTTAAAAAGAAAGAAAGAAAGACCAGGGAGGAACAATGATATAACAACCACTTATCAGCTCCAAACTCTAAGGAGTTCTGCAATCTTCTATCCTAAACTGTAAAATACAATACTGGGCAAAGAGGCTATGGTTTAAATGAGGTTAAGGAGAACTAATCATTAAAGCCGCTGCTGACAAACCTGTTCCAAATTTACTGAAGGGATGTTTGGGATTCCCTGTAGCTTTTTCCAGCTGAAAGAGTCTCCAGGCATCGTTCATCACATTCTTCTCATGTTCTGAATCAACTGCATTCACCTCTCTGTCTTTGCAGCTCTCATCAAACAAGGGGCACAGGAAAAACTGTGCAAATCTAAGGGTGTGAAACATAATTAACAATTTGAAAGCTGTTATTTTAAGAGTGTCCTCAGAAAAATGTTTTAAAAAATGTTTGAAACTTAGGAATTTTACAGAATCAGAGAAAACTAAAATTGCTACAAAGAGAAAAGGAACATAAGTTCTAAGTAATATAAGAAAAAAAATTACACATATAAAATTCAGAGAACTCTACCCTAGATATGTCACCTAATTAGTGAAAATATAAAAAGATTAACCTCTGATTTTGACAATTCCCACCTGTTGTTACCATATCACCAAGCAATTCACCAGCTGGGTATCCTAAAATTCAACTCAACTGATACCATGAGATTTCACAGGTCCTACAAGGCTCATCCCTCCCTCTCACCCCTTCCCCTCTGTCCCCAACTTCAAACACCAACCACAGGTCCAGGTTGTCATCTGGGCTTCTGACCAAGCACTATAGATCATAGATCAGAGGCTCCCACAACCACCTCCTTGGGTGCAATTAATATTCTAGATCAGCTACAGGACTCAGAGAAACATTTTACTTACTAGATTACTGGATTTATTATAAAAGGATATGATTCAGGAATAGCTAGATGAAAGAGATGTGTAAGGCAAAGTATGTGGGAAGGGTACGGAGCTTTCATGCCCTCTAGGTAGGTCACTCTCCCCACATCTCCACGTGTTCACCAATCTGTAGGCTCTCCAAACTTCAACAGAATTGAGTAAATCACTGGGCACTGGTGTCTGAAATCAACCTCCACCTTGTAGACTGAAAGGTCCAGCCTTCTAAATACAGGGCTGGTTCCCCTGGCAACCAACCCCTAGCCTCAAATTATCAAGGGACTTTCCTAAAGTCACTTCATTAAAATAACAAAATGCAACTTTATGGCTCTCAACAATAAGGAAATTCCAAGAGTTTCAGGAGCTATGGTCTAGGATAAGGGACAAAGACCAAATATATATTTCCTAATATAAATCAAAATACAACAATAAAAAGTCAGGGCAGACTTGCAAAACAGTGGAGCAGATTTATAAGACAACAGCAATCTAATCTATCTATTTAAGATTTGCAATTTGGGATGTCTATAAAAATCTCTGTTGTACATGGCTAATTCTCCAAGAAAGGAAAACGCAGCTGATATAGTTCTCAGGCAATAAATATTAAATTTAGTTTTAAGTGCAATTTCACTAAGACTCAGGCATTTTAGGACAAACTAAGTGACCTATTTAAAAGGCTCTATTTGAATATTTTTCCTTCTTAAGAACTTTATAATCAGTGAAAAAAATAATAGTATGAAAAACATATGACAGTAGTTTGACTAAGATATAATTATGGACTTTTATAAAATATTAAGAGAATTTTTAAAATTTAAAAGCAGTGGTTTGACAAATAAAATGGCATGTAACTTTAACCTAAGTAACCTATTATATTTTTCTTGAGGTTGTTCTTTAATAGTAGTACCAAAGCTGAACTAAGATTCCTTTAGTCAATAAATTAACTCTCCTACACCAGGTTGCAATTTAAATCATGATTTCATATAGTAATTCTTAAATTTAGACCCTATCTTATAAAAACATCCAGAATTCAGATAAAGCCGAGAGCAGAGCCTGTCTGAATGGGACAGTGGGCCTAGAGACTCCTGGGTTTATAAACATCTCGGCAATTGCACCTCACAGTGCAGCCATCAAAGAAGCTGTTACCATTACTTGGTATTATTTTAAACACATAGTGAATACAGTCCTGAGCTAAGTACTTTACACGTACCAACCCAAAGGGAAACTCTATCTGGAGCCTATAATTAATGATATACGGAAACAGATAATTATGGACATATAAATAACCACTTTTACCTACCTCAATACACTCAGGCTGGGAAAAGTACCTAATAGCTACATACCATAGCTGGACAAAGCCACATAAAGGGTCATGATTCTGACACAGTATAATCAGTACTTTTAAAAGATGCCCTATACAAGTAGCTTTTTTTTCACTCTGATCCAAATAACAGACATCCTCCATCATACAGAGATCTATTATATGAACATCTGCTGAGGCATTTGTAAAGCAGGAAATTAAATTCGGTGTATGATCCCAAGGAACTCATTAATGGAAGTCTTCTGGGAATACTTATAAAAGATGATTACATCTCAAAGCTGCTGCCTAAAGACTGAAACACAAGCTAGAGTAAGTAAGAAACAGACTACTCTGATCCAGTCCTGCATCCTGAACCCATGCCTTTGTTCTTCTGTTAATGTTCTTTGTGCTACAGAACAAATTCAAACTATTAGGTTTGGGGGGAAAAAAATGACTATTAATTTAAATAAGCAATTAAAGCTGAGAATTAAAAACTGTGAAATCAAACTTCATTATAGATCCATCAAAAACGCTGCAGAATTACACCTTCTTGGTAACACAGAGAACTATAAAAATTCACCAAGGGAAAAATTACACTTTGAACAAACAATGAATCAAATCACTGATATAATGAAAAATTAGATACTGTTAGCCGCTTAGAAAATTGACCAAAAAATTTAATTAGCCTAATGGAGGCTGCTCCAGAAAATACTTTCACAAAATATCCCCAGGGTTGAAACAGCAGGTCAAAACATTCTGTATCTACTAAATATCCTTGAGGACTGAGGAACTAAAGGAGAACAGAATATTTAAGTTCTTGTATTCTGGAACAGAAATATGTTTGAAAAGATATCCATGACACAAGTACAGTTTATTCTTCATCATATGCTTCATATGCAATACCAGTTAGAATGGGAAAGGTTGGTGAAAATTTTATATCAAAAAAACATTTTGTAGTCCTGAAAGCTGGTTTAAAGTCATGTCATTATTTCTCCTCTACTATAAAGTAAATATATAACATCACTCATTATTTTCTGTTTATAAAACCCAGGGGTCAAAAAGTACTGGTTAAAAAACAACAACAACAACAAAATACTGGTTAAAATATATTGTTAAGCTATAAAGCTGTGAAGACATTTTTTGTAAAAATAATAAGTATTGTTATTAACATGATAATTTAACAAAGTGGGATAGATAATTCACAGGGTATTTTCAGCATTACCTGTCTAGCGCACCTTCTAGGTGTTCATGAGAAACATCAAAATAGTAATTGGTATGCTCTCCACTAGTGAAGGCATTTGAACTTCCTGCATGCTCACTGAGAAACTGGCTGTATTCATTTTCTTTAGGGTATTTCTTTGTTCCCAAAAATAACATATGTTCACAAAAATGACTTAAGCCAGCAATATTTGGAGGATCTGACAACGAACCTGAAAGAGAAGGGAAAATATATATATAATAAATCATTTGTTTATATGTTGAAAGATATCAAGGACAGGTGAATCACAGGTGATATGGAACTTCTGTTAGCAATGATAACTCCAACCATAATCACAGAAAGTTAAGTGCAGGCTACTTACTCTAAATGGTGCAACTTACATTCCAGCCCTAGCTTTTGACATCAGTTTGTTGTCGTTGTTCAGCTGATCAGTTGTGTCTGACTCTTTGTGACCCTATGGATTATAGCATGCCAGGCTCCCCTATCCCCTTCACTATCTCCTGGAGTTTGCTCAAATTCACGTCCCTTGTGTCGGTGATGCTATCTAACCATCTTATCCTCTGCTGCCCCCTCCTCCTTTTGCCTTCAATCTTTTCCAGCATCAGGGTCTTTTCTAAAGAGCTGGCTCTTTGCATCACGTAACCAAAGTATTGGAGCTTCAGCAACAGTCCTTCCAACGAATATTCAGGGTTATTTCCTTTAGGATTGATCTTCTTGCTGTCCAAAGGACTCGCAAGAGTCTTCTCCAGCACCACAATCCAAAAGCAACAATTCTTCAGCACTCAGGCTTCTTTATGGTCCAACTCTAAAATCCATACATGACTACTGGAAAAACCAAAGCCTTGACTATCTGGACTATATGGACCTTTGTCAGCAAAGTGATATCTCTGCTTTTTAATATGCTATCTAGGTTTGTCATTGCTTTCCTATCAAGAAGCAAGTGTCTTTCAATTTCATGGCTGCAGTCATCATCCACAGTGATTCTGGAGCCCAAGAAATTAAAATCTGTCATCATCAGATTGACATCAGTTACCTGGTGACTTACAGCAGATACTTAACCTCTCTGAGCAGTAGTGTCCTCACACACCACACTGAGAGAAAGAGCTGAATTCACTGCTTTATAAGAGCTAGAAAATTCTAGCATTTATATTTTATTGAAGGAGACAATACAGGGTGGTGCTAAGAGCACAAGTTAGCAGGTCTACTAGCTGGGAAATGTTGAGCAAAATGTTTTGTTTCAGTCACTTTTTTAATATATACTTCACTTAAGAGAGTTGAGCAACTTCAAATTAGATGACGATTTGCAAGGCACACTGAACTGTGCGTGGCAATAATCATTTGTCCAACTTACGATGGTTATTATCTTATTTCCCCAATTCTAAAATGCCACTGAATTAAAAAAAATGTTTTTCAGAGAGGGAAAAGACTAAATGTACACATAGATAAGAAGTAACTTGATTAAAGCAGCATTAAATGTGGAAGAAAAGTGCACGAGAATTTAGGAACTATGCTATTCCTAGTGTATTAAGTGTATATGAAAGTAAAGGCAGTAGAACTGTTACTGTAAAGGATAGGGATGAATTTCCTCGCTGCTAAGTCACTTTTGCTGGAAACCTAATATGACACTCCCAGTAAAGGTGTGTGTGTGCTTAGCCGCTCAGTCGAGTCCGACTCTTTGTGACCCCATGGACTGTAGCCCATCAGGCTCTTCTGTCCATGGGGATTCTCCAGGCAAGAATACTGAACTGGGTTGCCAAGCCTCCTCCAAAGGGATCTTCCCAACCTAGCAATGAAATCCAGGTCTTCATTGTAGGTGGATTCTTTACCATGTGAGCCACCAAGGAAGCCTGGTAAAGGTAGGGTGATTTAACATAGACAACTGTAGATTACCAACAGCTGTACAGGGCTACTGTACACAGTAACATCCATCAAACTGGTAATTGCCAGGTCTCCATCACATAAATATGGAGAGTCCAAATAACTGTAAACATTAGGTCAATGAAACTGAACAAAGCTTAATTCACAATTTTAAATTGTACCTATGTGTACATCAAGTGCTGCTGATGATTTATCTGTTGTTGGATCACTGACAAGAAGTACTTTGATCCCATTGGCCAGCTCAAGTCCACGGTATTCTCGCTTGTCTTCATGAGATTTGATGATATGATTTCCTATTCTCTTGATTGCTGGATTATTCATTTTGCTGTAAGTCTTTTTTTGGAAACTGAAAAGAAAAAAACTGATTAACTGTTGGATTGTGATTTCTTTTTGTTTTAATGATCAAGAAGTAACAAGCAAACTCATATATTATCGGAGTAAAAAATGTGTATAACGAAGTACAACTGACATACAATATTAGTTTCAGAACTAATTACAAATTGATCACACAATAAGTCTAGTTACCATCTGTCACAAGACAAAGTTCTTAAAATATTACTGACTATATTCCATACATTCCCATTGACTTATTTATGAGTGGAAATTTATACCTCTTAATCACCTTCACCAATTTTGCCCAACTCCCTCTCCATTCTTTCCACTAGAAATCAAGGATTTTCCCTCTGCATCTATGAGTCTGTTTTGTTCACTTGATTTGTTTTTAGATTCCACATATAAATGAAATCATATGGTATCTGCCTTTATCTGGCTTATTTCACTTAGCATAACACCCCTGTAGGTCCATCCATGCTGTACACACCTCACACACATAGACACACCGGAATATTACTCAACCATGAAAAATAATGAAACCTTGCCATGTGCCATTCATCGGCCAAACACTTAGGTTACTACCATATCTTAGTTACTACAAATAATGCCACAACGAACATAGGACTGCCAATACTTTTGAAATCAGTGTTCTCACACTCTTTAGATAAACACCCAGAATTTGCTAGACTGCATGGTAGCTCTACTTTTGTTTGAGAATCTTCCATGCTGCTCTCTGCAGTGCTTGCTCCAATTTATAGCCCACCCAAGGATGCCCTTTTCTCTACATCTTCACCAACACTTGTTTGTTGTTGTTTGCTTACATTTCTTTGTACCTGTCTTGTGATGATTGGCACTTCTTACTTACATTGATCCATTAGTATTGTCTTATTTCATGGTTTCACATCTCAAGATTCAGTTATAACTTCATATTCCAAAAGTTACACTAAGATCCAAATATAAAATGAATAATTCTAGCTTTCAATGCAGAAAAAAAAAGTTCGAATTGCTTTTTTAACTTAGAGTAACAGTGGTTCTTATTTTCTCTATACAGTACTATACAATGGGCTTCCCAGGTGGTGCTAGTGGTAAAGAACCTGCCTGCCACTGCAGGAGACATAAGAGACTTGGGTTCAGTCCCTGGGTCAAGAAGATCCCTTGGAGAAGGGAATGGCAACCCACTCCAGTATTCTTGCCTGGAGAATCCCATGGACAGAGGAGCCCAGTGGGCTACAGTCTACAGGGTTGCAAAGAGTAGGACACGACTGAAGCAACTCAGCACGCACACTGTAAAGTACACAAAAGCAAAATCACTTGTAGAGGATACAAGCATGTGACAGTGTGAACCAGACCTGTGAACTTACGTGACTATATATGTGAACGCACGTTCACATCTTTGAAAGTTGGAAACTTAACTAAAGGTTCGTATGTAGGGGACTTACTGTAATGTCTTTTTTTGTCTTTTGTAACAGTCTTTGTTTCAAAACCTATTTTGTCTACTGTAAATTTTGCTAATCCAGCTTTCTTACATTCTCTTTGCATAAAATCTCTTTCCATCCCTTCACTTCCAGTCTGTGTGTGTAAATCTGAAGTCTCTTGCAGGAAGCATAAAAACGGGGTCTTTTTTTATATCCACTTAGCCATACTATGTCTTTTGATTAGAGCATTTAGTTCATTTACATTTAAAGTAATTATTTTTAGCAATATACTTACGGCCATTTTGTTAACTGTTTTCTGGTTGTTTTTCTAATTCTTCTCTGTTCCTTTCTTATTCTCATATTCCTTTCCCTTGTGATTTGATGACTTTCTTTAGGGTTATGTTTGTATTCCTTTCTCTTTATTTTTTGTGTATCTATTATACTATACGTTTTTGTTTGTGGCTACCATGGGGTTCAGTTCAGTTCAGTTGTAGTATATAACAAATCTGAAAATCTGTCTTGCTAGTCCTTAGGTCATTCTCAAAGATAGTTGTTCCACATATAGTTGCAGTTTTGGTATGTCCATGGGAGGAGGTGCGCTCAAGATCTTCCTACTCTGCCATTTGATCCACACTCTGCTGCTGCTGCTGCTAAGTCGCTTCAGTCGTGTCCGACTCTGTGCGACCCCATTGACGGCAGCCCACCGGGCTCCCTCATCCCTGGGATTCTCCAGGCAAGAATACTGGAGTGGGTTGCCATCTCCTTCTCCAATGCACGAAAGTGAAAAGTGAAAGCAAAGTCGCCCAGCCGTGTCCGACTCTGAGCGACCCCATGGACTACAGCCCACCAGGCTCCTCCGTCCATGGGATTTTCCAGGCAAAAGTACTGGGGTGGGGTGCCATTGCCTACCCCCGATCCACACTCTAGAGGAAACTTTTTATAGCCTGTCTATAGAGTATAATCACTCCTCTCCTCCATCTTAACCATCATTCTTTCAGATAAATGATAAAAGTATTGCTTTTGTGGAGCCATATTTGTATCTAGAACACATCAATAGGGATTTGTGACAGGATTGGGCCATAAGTTGATTACTGTGCTGACCTAGAAGAGTTTTAAAATACCGATAACTGCTTTCCAACATACTTCAGGGGTATCTACAAGAGTAAGTGAGGTGATAAATTGAGAAAGTATTATTATTGGGTCAACCAAAACACTGCTCAAACTTATGATATTCAGAGACAGGGTAGATCTGGAACTCATGGGTCCGATATTCACTTGCTCAGAAGCTAGGGAGCAACATCACTGAGGGAAAAATCCTCTGAAGGCCTAATAAAAATAAGAGACCTGGGTTGTCTTATGAAGGCAGCAAAAGTAAATACACAAAAACAAACAAACGAAAAGCTGGAAGGACCCCAAGAAATTTTTGTAATCTGGTGAAGAGTTGAATGCCACAGTAGGAATAGTTCAACCATCATAACAGACATGTTAGATAACTTCTCTTACAAAGAACTTCCCTTTCACTGCTAGTCCTCTCCTTTCTTCTAGAGGAAGGCTGGAGTTACAGTGATGGGAAGGGACCCATCCCTTCACTGCACCCATAAGTTCATATGAGTGCAGTGAAGGGGTTTTCCAAATTTGCAATATGTACATTTTTGAGACTAAGAATAAACACTATTTTTGTCTATGCTGGGGACTGCTTAAGAGACCAAAATTGAGCAGGTCAAAATACAAATCAGGTGAAGTAAAAACATTTTCCAAAATTACAGAGGAAAAAAATGATCCTGTGCTAACACATTTGCTTTTCACCTGGAACACAAAAGAAATGGATCTAACTGCCCCTTAACAACTGATAAGACATCCAGATTTAAAGGTAAATCAGGACTTCCCTGTTTGTCCAGTGGTTAAGGATCCACCTGCTAATGTAAGGGACTTGGGTTCGATCCCTGGTCCGGGAAGATCCCACATGCCTTGGGGCAGCTAAGCCTGTGTGCCACAACTACTAAGCCCGTGCTCTAGAGACTGTGCTCCACAACAAGGGAACCCCAGCTAGAGGCTTGCCCCCGCTCTCTGCAACTAGAGAATCCTGCTCATGGCACCAAAGAACCTGTGAGCCACAACATGACCCAGCACAGCCAAAACTAAATTAAAACAATAAAATTTCTAAAAAAAGTAATAAAGGTAAAGCAAAGGGGACATAAGCAGGCATGCAACTAATTTTGGATAAAATTTCTTTCTTTCTTTCTTTTTTTTTTTTTTTGCGTTAGAAATCTCTGGAGATTAAGGAAGGGAAAATCCAGTTTGCTTTTATCAGACTATCTTTCTCTATGAAATCATCAGTAACTAGTGTTCTGGGTAACAACTGATAAACCAAAGAGGTTCACTCTTATTAAGAATGTCCCCTAACCTACGGTATAGCACAGGGAACTATACTTAGTGCTTTGTAACAACCTATATGGGAAAAGGATCTGGAAAAGAATAGATACATGTATATGTATAACTGAATCACTGCTGTATACCTGAAACTAACACAACACTGCAAATCAACTACACTCCAATATAAACAAATTTAAAAGTCCCCTGGCTCTTCTATTTGGAATTCTGGAGCTCAATACTATACATCATCAGCTCAGTTCAGTTCAGTCACTCAATCATGTCTGACTCTTTGCAACCCCATGGACTTCAGCACGCCAGGCTTTCTGTCCACCACCAATTCCCAGAGCCTACTCAAACTCATGTCCATCGTGTGGTGATGCCATCCACCATCTCATCCTCTGTCATCCCCTTCTCCTCCCACCTTCAATCTTTCCCAGCATCAGGGTTTTTTCCAATGAGTCAGTTCTTTGCATCAGGTGGCCAAAGTATTGGAGTTTCAGCTTCAGCATCAGTCTTTCCAATGAATATTTAGGACTAATTTCCTTTAGGATTGACAGGTTGGATCTCCTTGCAGTCCAAAAGACTCTCAAGAGTCTTCTCCAACACCACAGTTCAAAAGCATCAATTCTTTGGCGCTCAGCTTTCTTTACATTCCAACTCTCACATCCATACATGACTACTGGAAAAACCGGAGCTTTGACTAGATGAACCTTTTGTTGGCAAAGTAATGTCTCTGCTTTTTCACATGCTGTCTAGGTTGGTCATAGCTTTTGTTCCAAGGAGAAAGCGTCTTTTAATTTCATGGCTGCAGTGATTTTGGAGCCCCCCAAAAATAAGGTCTCTCACTGTTTCCATTGTTTCCCCATCTACTTGCCATGAATTGATGGGACTGGATGCCATGATCTTAGTTTTCTGAATGTTGAGTTTTAAGCCAACTTTTTCACTGTCCTCTTTCACTTTATATATAAAAATATAATACTTATTAATACTCAGCCATTAAAAAGAATACATTTGAATCAATTCTAATGAGGTGGATGAAACTGGAGCCTATTATACAGAATGAAGTAAGCCAGAAAGAAAAACACCAATACAGTATACTAATGCATATATATGGAATTTACAAAGAAGGGAACGATAACCCTGTATGCAAGACAGCAAAAGAGACACAGATGTATAGAACAGCCTTTTGGACTCTGTGGGAGAGGGCGAGGGCAGGATGATATGGGAGAATGGCATTGAAACATGTATATTATCATATGTGAAATGAATCGCCAGTCCAGGTTTGATGCATGATACAGGGTGCTCGAGGCTGGTGCACTGGGATGACCCAGAGGGATGGGATGTTCCAACCTAGCAGCAACATTAAGATTAAATAAGCCATGAGGCAACCTCCATTAAGACCCCCAGCCAAAAGGACAGCATTAAAAGGCAACAGTAAAAAAAAGCTCCACGTGCTCCTACCTATAAAGCTCCACCAGAAGGAGGAAGAGGGCTGGAATTCCAGGAGCAAAAACCAAAGGCTATTCATTTTGGTTTCACTGCCACGGCTTATATCCAAATCCCTCTACTGCACTTGTCCCAGCTAGTTAGGTTTAGGGGAACCAAGGGTCACAAATGATTAAAATGCAATGATGAGGATGATAAATAAGTTCTAAAACTTCTGTTCAATCCGCAACCACGGTTAGGAAATGAAATACAGATCGCTGTGGTAGGAAAAATTGTCTTATTCTGTAGAAGGTAAAAATTTCATCATAATTAAGATACCCACATTCAACTATATGCTACATTCTGTACTTTTCTCAGGGTTTAATTTCTCTTGTCCAGATTTTCATTTTGCTAGAGGGGGGAAAAAAGTGATCAGAGTCCATCACAGGCACATATATAACTCATTTGGACACTGAAACTATGCCTGTTTAATACTCCTGGTGTGGAAGAGGTAGATTTTTTCTGTAAATCAAAAATAAAAATTCATCCAACTACTTTTCAACATCCATACATGAGATCAACAGAGCTATAAATTTCTAAGCTGGCAATGCTCCCAAGTCAAATATCTGACTTCTTGAGGAAGTTACACTCGAAACAGTAAGCAATGTTTTCAAACGCCCCAGCCACAGCAATCCATATTCAATCAACACAATCTGACTTTAACCTATAGCATTTCTATCAATATGTCTTATAATAATTTGATTCTCACCTTCTGGAGAACTCAAGGAAATGGTCAGGAACTCCTTCTCTGATGATGAATTCCTCAACAGCTTGCCTGTCTCTGTATTTATACTCAGGAGATCACATGTCTACCCATTTCAGCTCCCTCATTAGCATTTTGTTTATTGCAAATGTTCTCCAATATGCATCAAACAAAGAGCAAACAAGCAAGTATCGACATTTAGATGACAAGCTAATGCTAACTCAAATGCTTTTCCAGACATCTATTTGATATTTTTAACCTGTCAAAGTCAAAACCTTGGGAGTAGTAAAATTACCTTCAATTTTAGAGACATTGCCTTACAACTTCATAATAAGGCACAGACTTGTCAGTGTTTTGCATTCTGATAAATTGGAGATGGACAGATGTTTAATAATTACAGCATATCTAGCAATTCTGTTCAGAATTTAAAACAATGACTAAAATTACAGATGGTAAAAGCTGGAAAAGCCATTAGATGTTGTCTAGTTTTCTGTAGTTCTTGAACTGGCAGCACGAGCTCTTGTTGGGCGCTTGTTAAAATGCAAAATTTTGTAAACCACCAGAGACCTACTGAGCCAGAATCTGCATTTTAACAAGATAACAAGGTGAGCTACTTGTAAGGAAATTGAAGATCACTTGTCCAAGATCATAGGACAAAAAGTTACAATTAGGACTTGGTTCTTAACTCCCAGTCCTCTCCCACCTCAGTGTCCTGACGTCCAAACAGTTAAGGTCCAGACATCACATATGTATGCTGGCTACAAAGATGATACCAGAGCCCTTGCTCTAAAGGAGCCCACCTTATGATAAAGATGAAAACAAGTCATTATTTTTTTAGTGTGGACTAAGTTATTCCCGAGCACTTATGGGAATAATAAAAGGGGCGTCTAACCCTTTCTAGGATGGAAGACAGGAAAGAGAGCAGGTGAGTAGAAGCATGCCAAATAAGAGGAACAGAATACTTGAGCAAAAGAATGGTCCTGAAGAAAAAATGTGAGGCATTCAACAACTGTTGATGTTAACAGAACTATAACCAGGACTTCCATTGCAAGATCATGGACTATTACTAAGTCCTAAATTGCAGGTTTGCAAAAAATAAATTCCCAAATATAATAGATCAATTAAAAATCCCTATACCAAAAGGAAAACTTTTATGCAAATAATCTTTTATTCAGATGACCCTTTAAAGCCTTTTCTCTCATATCTCTATGTGTTTCACAGCCAATTTAATAGAAAATTGAGCAATTTCACTTTGCTGTTTGCCCCCTTCCCAGTCCCATAGACCCAGACATATTTAAAATTAGACCTGATCCATTTCTAACTTCTAAATGCATGACCTATAAACCTGAACAGGTAAATGATTGGGCTAATAGATTATAAATCAAAACCTCCCTTCTGTGGAATCCATCCACCCACTCCCAAAACCATAGGCGGAAATGAAGCTTACCTTTGGCTCTCCTGAATGTGGAGGAGGTGCCCAGCAAGAAAATGTCTGGAATTAGAACCATCCTACAAACACCCTTTCTTGCCCATTCAAGGCAGGTTAGTAAGACAGAATTTCAAGCCAGTAGTGGTATGAGTCTTTGATGTCTCACTATAAGACCACATACCCTCCCAACACTATTCATGTTACTTGATCTAAAAAACGTCTCAGGGAACCATCCATGGCTCTTCAGTTACAGGACCAGTGTATTTCACTTCATGCATCAGAAAGATCATAAACCTGGATATAAACTAAAATCTTGTCAATGAATCTTCAGTTTTGTTCAATTGAGTTGCTCAGTCGTGTCTGACTCTTTGCGACCCCATGAACTGCAGCACTCCAGGCTTCCTTGTCCATCACCAGCTCCCGGTGCTTACTCAAACTCATGTCCATCGAGTTGGTGGTGCCGTCCAACCATCTCATCCTCTGTCATCCCCTTCTCCTCTAGCCTTCACTCTTTCCCAGCATCACGGTCTTTTCCAGTGAGTCAGCTCTTTGCATCAGGTGGCCAAAGTACTGGAGCTTCATTCAGCATGAGCATCAGTCCTTCCAGTGAACATTCAGGGTTGATTTCCTTTAGGATTGACTGGTTTGATCTCCTTGCAGTCCAAGGGACTCTCAATCAATTCTTCAGCACTCAGTCTTCTCTATGGTCCAACTCTCACATCTGTACATGACTACTAGAAAATGACTATATAGATCTTTGTCAGCAAAGTGGTGTCTCTGCTTTTTAATACATGGTGTTTAGGTTTGTCATACCTTTCCTTACAAGGACCAAGTTTTGGTACATACATATCAATGGTTGTTCATTCCAATAGTGACAAGCTTGGCTATGAACAATTAATAGAGAGTTTATGAAGGTTTAAGCAAATGAACAAAACCTCCATTTTATACCTCTTGCCACAGTGAACTACAGGTTTCTTAGTTTGGGGACCAAGGGTGTTACAAGTATCCTTCTTTCAACAGGTAGCTTTCACGTTGTTAGAAAATGTGAGATAGATGCCACTGTACAAAACTAATCCTAACAACCACTTGCATTTTGAAAGTGCTATATGCTTTATAAACTGTTCATTGAATCTTTCCATTCTCCCTAAGTGGCAGGTCACAGCAGCTGTCCATCGCCTTTCTCTTCAATCCCAGATGAGGAAACAAAAGCTCAGTGATTAAGTGACTTGCCCAAGGGGATTCACACAATTCATGGGAAGGGGAGGAGCAGAAGGTGATGCTTAAGGAAATCCTAAGGAGTTTTCTTCCCCAGCTCCCAGTTACCACCCACTCAGCCCCTCCCTGACCCCATTCTCCTCCCTTAAAATCCAAATAATAAAAACAAGGAAATAAAAATTAAAACAGGTCAAAATAATGCTTTACGGAAAATTTTCAGTTTTTCACTCATTCCTCCCTGTATAAAACAGAGATAGCTAGTGGTGGGAGCCTGAAAGAATATTTCCAATCTGTCAAAGTGGTCTCTGGGCTGAGAACCATGTTATCTACTTTGCTAATGAAAAATAAAATGGAAGATGTATGGTAGGCTTAAATGTACAGCAGGTTTAAAGAGAGCTGTCTCTCTGTACAGAACTGTCTCATGGGTGAAAGGGAATATGAAAATAATATTACAGTAGATGTGGTAAGGTTATGGGTAACTTATTTTTCAGAAGCATACATTCAGCCGTGGGAATAGGGGGAAAAAAGGAGAAAATCATGTAATCATCGTGGTAGAGGCAGAAAAAGTATTCAATAGCCATTCATGTATTTTTTTAAAAACATCAGCAAACTAGAAATAGAAGATAATCTTTTCATCTAAAAAAAAAAATCAACAAAAACTACAGCAATTATCATACTCAATGGTGAAATAATGTATTCATTTCCCATCCCTACAATAAGATGCCACTATCACCTCATCTATTAAACACTGTACCGGTAATTATGACCAGTCTGATAGGGGGGAAAAAAAAGATGAGAAAGGAAGGGGCAAAAAACTAACATTACAGGCGACCTGGTTGAGCACACAGAAAATCCCAAGAACCTACTGACAATTTCCATTTCTAGGTAGGGTATAATAGGTCACAGCAAACTGATTCAGCTTCAGTAACTAGAAAAAGCCACAAAAACTACAAAATCATGTTTCCAAAGATGCTGGAGAGTTGCGGAAGCAGTGAGGATTGGCTAAACTGCAGTTCCAGAGGGGAGGGCCCTCTGAGGTAAGCAGAGTGTCCTCACCTGCTTTCTTCTCTGGAGGTATCTGCTAATTCTGAGAACAGTCTAAAGATCATGCTTGACTCTAGAAGAAGGACTCTACTTGAGGAAGAGAAACAAACGAGGCTCTGGGACGCGCATGAGCTTGGTTTGACAGATTAAAACCTTAAGATGCCTCACATTCACAGCTGATTTTTGGCCAGAGGAAATTTTCTCAGATAACAGTACATACCAACCAGAATGGCTAAAAGGAAGAGTTAAAAAATACCACTGACAGAGAAGTCAAGGGTAACCCAAACTCTCATACACTGCCGGTGGGGGTGCAAATGGCACAACCACTTCCAAAGAACGGTGTAGTATATGCTGACAGTATGACCTCACAATTCATGTATTCGGTATATGCCCCCAAAGAAATGCATTTATACGTTCCCGGCAGTACTATCTACAAGAGCCAAAACTAGAAAAGATTAAATGTCCATCAGCGATGAACAGATAAACTGTGCTATGTTCATCAAAAAAATGTAGCACACAACAATGAAAACGAATAATCTAGAATGAAGAACAAAAAATAAGAACGAATCTCCCTAATGTAAGGTTGGGCTTCCCTGATGGCACAGTGGTAAAGAATCTACCTGCCAATGCAGGAGACACAGGAGACATGGATTCTATTCCTGGGCTGGGAATATCCTCTGGAGAAGCAAATGGTCACCTACTCCAGGGTTCTTGCCTGGAAAATCCCATGGACAGAGGAGCCTGGCAGGTTACATACAGTCCACGGGGTTGTAAAGAGTCAAAAACAACTGAGCAACTAGCACACAATGCAAGGCTGAGTGAATTAAGTTAGATGCTAAAGAGTAAATACTTTTTTCTTCCACTTAAAGTGCAAGAAGTAAAATCAAGCTATGCCTTTATGTCAGGATGGTGGCTGCCCTTGAGGGTAAGGGGTAGTGAATAGAAGAAAAAATGAGCGGGGCTTCAGAAATGCTGTTCATGTTGGTTATACAGGTATATTCAGTTTGTTAAAATTCATCAAGCTGAACACTTATGACATATTTCAATTAAAAGCTAAAATAGAGGTTTTTTTTAATATCATAAAACAGTAAAATAAAAGAGAGGGGAGATAGATGAATCACTCAAGGCTGGAAAGATCACCAAAAGGCATCTTGGAAATAGCACCACTTGGGACTGAGAAGTAGCTATCCATATCAAACAGGTGCTAAACTAAGAAGGTGCATAAGAAATAATAGTTCAATTAACACAATAATTACCTAAACCGTCTCAGGTGTGTCCTGAGACAATTATTTCTGTTGATGTCATCTAGGCCACAACAACTAGGAGATCCAGATAACAGAGTCAACAATAAAATATATTAAAATTTTAAACAAATCCTTACTCACTATGTCTGCTTTGAAAGCTAGCTTTTGGTAATTACTTTAGACCCCAGAGAAGATTTAAAAATAAAATTTGACACTCCCAATAATGAATAGTGACAAGCAATAAGTGCAATCCAAATAAAAGCAAAATGATTACACTCTGAATAAATAAATTCTCTTATCAATAATTTTCAACATTTATACTGAACAACAACTTCAAATGCTGGATTTCAAGTAGATGGGTTCCTTAATTTAAAACAAACAGAAAAGGATACTGTATAAAGCGAACATTTCTTCAAACTCAGAATTAATTTTACGTATGGATCATCCTCCTCCATGATCTCAGAAAAGCAAGGACGGCTCCGAGATCCCTACATGTTCTCTAAAGATTAATTCAAATCAGTCTAGAAAGAGTTATAACCTGTAACTAATTCTCTCAAGACAGCCCTCCGAGGAAAGCAAACTACAAACACTCACATTCTACACAGAGTGGTGTATCTCATGGGGACTCAGTTCCACCAAGATGTACACCCTGAATCTGACAGAAAGACAGCCCTGCCTTCTTCAGATAATGCTGGTTCAGAAAGCTTCTCCTGTCCTCTGCCTCTGTATGATTCTCTATGCTTAATACTGACTCAGTGACCACTTCCAGACAATGTTCAGTAATTATATACCCTCACCTTTACCAAAAGACCTCTTTGCTGCTCAGATCCTGGATCTGACTGAACTCTTGGTCAAACACGGCTTCGGGGCCTCATCTGGTTCTGCCAGTCAAGGGTCATGTGAAATGTTCATGTGGGTGCACTAACTTGACAGAGGTCCCTAAAGCTGCATCAGCCTTGGACAGCCTTTAGAGCTTTTCTCCTGTACAACAGATATAAACAAACAACTCTCAGGCAGTGTCTGGTACATAGTAGACACCCAAAATGGTAACCTTATAATCACCATTATTGTGTTCCTAGGGTGGTAAGAAGCAAATAGACCACCATGTTATTATTAACATTCTTAACAGATGTTCATGCAAATTCCAGTTGTATATTGTCATCTCCCTGACAGCCCGGTAAGAGGATGTCCCTTTATAAGACCACCAGAAAAACAGGTAAATAATTATCCCTTTATAATCACTATAGGCGAGCCACTGTTTATAATCAGTGGTTCTCAACAGAACCACTTGCTCACCAAGGAGACATTCAGCAATGTGTCATAACTGAACTGTCACAATGGAAGGGTGCAACTGGCAGCTAGTGAACAGAGGCCAAGGATCCTGCTAAGTATTCTACAATGTACAGGATAATGCTCATGTCCAAATTATCCTGCCCCAAATGTCAACAGCACTAAGGATGAAAGACTTGAGTTTATAGTTCTGACTTGATCATCCAAAAACAATGTGTAACTGTAACCAATTTAATCCACTTAAAACCAGGAGACAATCTCATCAAAACACAAAAAACTATATATTCAACTCTCACATATTTATTTTTAAAGGTCTAAATCAGAAAGGGCTTAAATGAAGAGGAGGGGAAAACTGATTATGAAGGAGAAAGAGAGAAGTCTGTAGAAACCCTGTCCTTGAGTGAGCAATCCACTGTACAAGTAATTCAGTTCAGTTCAGTCACTCAGTTGTGTCCGACTCTTTGTGAACCCATGGACTGCAGCACGCCAAGCTTCCCTGTCCATCACCAACTCCCAGAGCTTGCTTAAACTCATGTCCATCGAGTCGATGATGCCATCCAATCATCTCATCCTCTGTCATCCCTTTCTCCTCTCACCTTCAATCTTCCCCAGCTTCAGAGTCTTTTCCAATGAGTCAGTTCTTCGCATCAGGTGACCAAAGTATTGGAGTTTCAGCTTCAGCATCAGTCCTTCCAATGAATATTCAGGACTGATTTCCTTTAGGATGGACTGGGTGGATCTCCTTGCAGTCCAAGGGACTCTCAAGAGTCTTCTCCAACACCACAGTTCAAAAGCATCAATTCCTCGGTGCTCAACTTTCTTTATAGTCCAACTCTCACATCCATACATGACTACTGGAAAAACCATAGCCTTGACTAGACAGACCTTAGTCTGCAAAGTAATGTCTCTGATTTTGAATATGCTGTCTAGGTTGGTCATAGCTTTTCTTCCAAGGAGTAAGCGTCTTTTAATTTCATGGCTGCAGTCATCATCTGCAGTGATTTTGGAGATGTGTATAAGAGACAGCCTTAATACCATGGAAATTATACAACAAGCAAAGAGTTGATGCTAAAAAATGAATAAGTTAAAAAATTAGGGACAAATGACTTGCAGAACTAATAACTGAGTTAAATTAGGTCATAAGATATAAGATAATCATACAACATCTGATACCAACTCCCGGAGTTTACTCAAACTCATGTCCATTGAGTCAGTGATGCCATCCAACCATCTCATCCTCTGTCATACCCTTCTCCTCTTGCCTTCAATATTTCCCAGCATAGGGTCTTTTCCATTGAGTCAATTCTTTACATTAGGTGGCCAAAGTATTGGAGTTCCAGTTTCAGCATCAGTCCTTCCAATGAATATTCAGGACTGATTTCCTTTAGGATGGACTGGGTGGATCTCCTTGCAGTCCAAGGGACTCTCAAGAGTCTTCTCCAACACCACAGTTCAAAAGCATCAATTCCTCGGTGCTCAACTTTCTTTATAGTCCAACTCTCACATCCATACATGACTACTGGAAAAACCATAGCCTTGACTAGACAGACCTTAGTCTGCAAAGTAATGTCTCTGATTTTGAATATGCTGTCTAGGTTGGTCATAGCTTTTCTTCCAAGGAGTAAGCGTCTTTTAATTTCATGGCTGCAGTCATCATCTGCAGTGATTTTGGAGCCCAAAAAACAAAGTCTCTTACTGTTCCCATTGTTTCCCCACCTATTTGCTATAAAGTGATGGGATCAGATGCCATGATCTAGTTTTCTGAATGTTGAGCTTTAAGCCAGCTTTTTCACTCTCTTCTTTCACTTTCATCAAGAGGCTCTTTAGTTCCTCTTCACTTTCTGCCATAAGGGTGGTGCCATCTGCATATCTGACGTTATTGATATTTCTCCTGGCAATCTTGATTCCAGCTTGTGCTTCATCCAGCCCAGCATTTCACATGATGTACTCTGCACAGAAGTTAAATAAGCAGGGTGACAATATACAGCTTTGACACACTCCTTTCCCGATTTGAACCCAGTGAACAGTATGAAAAGGGACAAGTAATAGGATCTGCCTTAAAAGGAGCACAGCCAGGGCATTGGTAGAGTCTCTTCCTGATGCTCAGTCACAGTACAAATTCTTTATGGGAATTATACCTTTAACAAACCCCTTAGGTAGATTCCATTATTCGCATTATTTGGCTAGGGCCACACAGTCATTAAATAAAAAGACCAAGACTCAAACCCAAGTCTTTAGACATCAAAACACCATGCTCTTCTCAACTACTCCATTAAGTTAAAAAGCTTAACTTAGGTACAGTGACTAAATCCCTAGAATGATACCCACAGAAACGTTCAGTAAGGTTATCTATGGACGTGCTTAGTCTCAGTCGTGTCCGACTCTCCGACCCCATGGACTGTAGCCTGCCAGGCTCCGCTATCCATGGGGATTCTCTAGGCAAGAATACTGGATTGGGATGCCATGCCCTCCTCCAGGGCATCTTCCCAAACCAGGGACTGAACCATCTCCTGCATTGCAGGTGGATTCTTTACCATCTGAGCTACCAGACAAGTCCTATCTCTGGATAGTAGACTATTAAGTCGTCTTTATTCTTTGTATTGAATACTTTTCAGCTCAGTAAAGAAAGAATCTTTGAAGAGATAAAACTCAGTGGACTGAACAGTTTTGCTGTTGATGTTCAGTCGCTAAGTCATGTCTGACCCTTTGTGACCCCATGGACTATAGCTGTCAGGCTCCCCTATCCTTCCCTATCTCCTGGAGTCTGATCAAATTCATATCTAATCTTACCCTCTGCTGCTCCTTCTCATTTTGCCTTCAATCTTTTCCAGCATCAAGGCCTTTTCCAGTGAGTCGACTCTTCACATCAGTTAACCAAAGTATTGGAGCTTCAACATCAGTCCTTCCAATGAATATTCAGGGTTGACATCCTGTAGGAATGACTAGTTTGATCGTGCAGCCCAAGGGACTCTCAAGAGTCTTCTCCGACACCACAATTCGAAAGCATCAATTCTTCAGTTCTCAGCCTTTTATATGGCCCAGCCCTCACATCCACACATGACTACTGGAAAAACCATAGCTTTGACAATATGGACCTTTGTCTGCAAAGTGATGTCTCTGTTTTTTAATACACTGATTCTATTTAGATACAAACTTAAAAAAAAAAGATAAAAAACTTCTCCTTCAAGCCCCATCTAGGTGGCTGCCTACAACTTTGAAATTATAGCCCTGCTGTTGCATTCAAAAATAAAATAAATGCGTAACACTTCTGCTCTTCAAAGCACTGGCTGCATTGTTATTGTCATTAGTTCCCATTCACTGAACACTTAACTATATGATGAAGACATACACACTACATGCATTTCCCCATTTCATTCTCACCACAAACTTGTGTGATAAACATTATTATTCTCCTCATTCTGCTACTGAGGAAAAGTGCTTGAATAGGGCAATAATGATTACCAGGTCACACAGAGGTAAATGGCAGAGTCCAGGTCTTGTGGTTCCAGAATCCCCAAAGCAATGCAAGCCAAAGAATAATTATCTACATTCTCGCCCAGTCCCCAAAGGATCCGTATCAGAATGGACTCTTTCACAATACCACCAGTCCATAAAAGCAATGTTCAAATTATTCAAGGCTATTAGGAAAACGAGTGAACCCACTTTGTGTTGCCTCAGCAGGCAAAACTAAGTCTAATGGTGGAAGGCTTAAGAACAGTTACTGAAGCTTATGTAACTAATGAACAGTTAGAACATAGTCTTCACTGACCAGGTCCTGTTAGAAGTACCTGATCACCAAGTATTAAAGTAGAGGCTTGAATACTATTCATAATGTGATTCTTAAACTTTTTTTTTTTTAAATATGCTTTCTTCTACTGAAACCTTTTAGATATAAAATTCATAAAACAAAACTATTCTGGTTCAAGAGGAGCAGAGAAGTCAAGAGTCCCCGTCTCAGGGCCCCTTAGTGGCAGTGATAATATCAAGAATTCCCAAGACTCTGACAAGTACAGTTTACAGAATCTCAACATCAATGAATCTTGAAGACGTTACGTTAAGTGATGCAAACTAGTCACAAAAGGACAAAGACTGTCTGATTCCACTTATATGTGATATCTAAGGCAGTCAGAGACAGAAGCCAGAATCGTGGTCACCAGGGGCTGAAGGGAAGGGGGAACTGGGAGTTTGTCAGACAGAGTTTCAGTTTGGGAAAATGAAAAAGTTCTGGAGATGGAGGGTTGTGATGGTTGCAAACAAAGTAATTACACTGATGTGATACAGTTAGTGCCACTGAACTGCACATTTAAAAATGGTTAAAATGGTAAGTCATAATATATATATTCTGCAATGAAAACAATAAAAATAAGCCATTAAATCAGTCAATGTGAATGTGCAAAATAATACTAAATAAAATAAAAATACTAATGAGAGAAACTAGCTGTATAAGAAATTAACATAATTATACTGAAAAGGGTGGGAAAGAAAGAAACTAACAACTGATTGGGAAATAGTTTTTTGATTGGATACAATATAGAAAGAGCTGTATGTAAATATTATGATATAGTTATCAAGAGTGTTTCCTACAGAGGTATAGGTTAGCAATTATGAAAGTACCTTATATGTATACCAGAACTGATCAAATAAGTAAACAAATTGTAGATAATGAAATTCAGTATACTCAATGTCAGAAGAAGAAATTATAAATAAGGAAAAAGAAAAGACTAAAATAAGCTTTTTAATACTAAATTAGAATCAGAGATATCAATACAAACTCATGACTTGGGATAATAGAGATTGAGAAATATAATGTATGTATGAGGGTAGCTAGACTAGCCACTAAGAGCAATAACACCTCAGTGACTGTAACTACATCTAATGCCCAGATCGTGATCCTTAAACATCATTTTCCAACAAAAGGAAACAAGCGGTTGACCTCAGGGCTAGGGCAAAGAAAATACAAGATAAGCCTGAAACATCTTGTGGAGCCAGAAGTAAAGAAGTTCTCTAAAAAAGATGGGAGCTTATTGAAAGTACATAGTAGCCAACCCAAAGATGCTCCTAATGGCCAAAGCTAGAACAATTTGTGTAACAAATAATGGCAGCAGTGAATTTTAACCAATAGAATACATATCTGATAAATATATGAATCCATACTGATAAAAATGAATAAATAAGTGAACAAAGGAGGGAGAAAGTTATTTCTCACAGAATTTTAATTAATAAAGAAAGAGGGAACTAATTACCATTAAGCACAGTAAACAGTGTTGCAAAGATCCACTGGTGGCAGCTAAAAGTGGCTGCACCAATTTAATCTCCACCAACAGTGAACGAGGGTTCTTTTCTCCGCATCCTAACATTTTTTATTTGTTGTCTTTTTGATAAGAGTCATCCTGACAGATCTGAGGTGATACCTTATCGAGGTTCTGATTTGCATTCCTGATGATTAGTGACAATGAGCATTGTTTCATGTGCCTGTTGGCCATCTTTATGTCTTCTTTGGATAAGTATCTATTAGACTCTCTGCCCATTTTTTGATCAGGTTGTATATTTTGATGTTGAGTTGTATGAGTTCTTTGTACATTTTGGATAGTAATCCCTTACTGAATATATCATTTCATTATAAAATGATTTACAATAGCCAAGTTATGAAGTAATCTAAGTGCACATCAATAGATGAATAAAGAAGATATGAGAGATAAATGTATATGTGTGCGTATATCCCACACAATGGAGTATCACTCAACTATATAAAAAAGAACAAAATCTTGTCATTTGCAACAACATGGGTGGACCTAGACAGTATTACGCTAAGCCAAATAAGTCAGAGAGAAAGACAAATACTATATGACTTCATTTGTATGTGGAATCTTAAAACAAATGAACAACCAGAAACAGAATCACAGATATAGAGAACAAACAGGTGGTTGCCAGAGGGGAGTGGGTCGGTGGGGAAGAGAGAGATAAGTGAGGGAGATTAAGAGGCACAAATTCCCAGTTGTAAAATAAATGAGTCATGGGTATGCAATGTACAGTGTGGGAAATATATTCAATAATTATGTACTATCTCTGTATGATGAGAGATGGTAACTACACTTACTGTGATGATCATTTAAAATGTATAGAAATATCAATTTATAATGTCATGTAACAGCAACTAACAGTGTTGGAGATCAATCACATTTCAAAAACAAACAAACTTCTGGATAAAGAGATCAGATTTGTGGTAACTAGAGGCAGAGGGATGGGGGAAGGCGGAATGGTATGAAGATAGTCAAAAGGTACACATTTCCAGTTATGAGATAAACAGGTACTAGGAATATAATTTTCAGCATGATAAATATAATTAACACTGTTCTATATGACACATGAACATCACCAGATGGTCAACACTGAAATCAGACTGATTACATCCTTTGCAGCCAAAAATGGAGAAGCTCTATACAGTCAGCAAAAATAAGACCGGGAGTAAACTGTGGCTCAGAGTATAAACTCCTTATTGCCAAATTCAGACTTAAATTGAAGAAAGTGGGGAAAACCACTAGTCCATTCAGGTATGACCTAAATCAAATCCCTTATGACTATACAGCGGAAGTGAGAAATAGATTTAAGGGACTATATCTGATAGATAGAGTGCCTGATGAACTACAGATGGAGGTTCGTGACAGTGTACAGGCTACAGGGAGCAAGACCATCCCCATGGAAAAGAAACAAAAAAGCAAAATGGCTGTCTGAGGAGGCCTTACAAATAGCTGTGAAAAGAAGAGAAGTGAAAAGCAAAGGAGAAAAGGAAAGATACAAGCATCTGAATGCAAATTTCCAAAGAATAGCAAGGAGATGAGAAAGACTTCCTCAGTGACCAATGCAAAGAAATAGAGGAAAAGAACAGAATGGGAAAGACTAGAGATCTCTTCAAGAAAATTAGAGACACCAAGGGAACACATCATGCAAAGATGGGCTCGATAAAGGACAGAAATGGTAGGGACCTAACAGAAGCAGAAGATATTAAGAAGAGGTGGCAAGAATACACAGAAGAACTGTACAAAAAAGATCTTCATGACC
>SJYT01047965.1:334038-353181 GCA_006410635.1 Cephalophus harveyi | reverse complement strand
GGAAACAGTGCCTCACTTTATTTTTCTGGGCTCCAAAATCACTGTAGATGGTGATTGCAGTCATGAAATTAAAAGATGCTTGCTCCTTGGAAGGAAAGTTATGACCAACCTAGACATATTAGAAGGGAGCATATTAAAAGGCAGACACATTACTTTGCCAGCAAAGGTCCGTTTAGTCAAGGCTATGGTTTTTCCAATAGTCATGTATGGATGTGAGAGTTGGACTATAAAGAAAGCTGAACGCCAAAGAATTGATGCTTTTGAACTGTGGTGTTGGAGAAGACTCTTGAGAGACCCTTGGACTGCAAGGAGATCCAACCAGTCCATCCTAAAGGAGATCAGGCCTGGGTGTTCATTGGAGGGACTGATGTTGAAGCTGAAACTCCAATACTTTGGCCACTTCATGCGAAGAGCTGACTCATTGGAAAAGACCCTGATGCTGGGAAAGATTGAGGGCAGGAGGAGAAGGGGACGACAGAGGATGAGATGGCTGGATGGCATCACCGACACAATGGACATGAGTTTGAGTGAACTCTGGGATTTGGTGATGGACAGGGAGCTGCAGTTCATGGGGTCGCAAAGAGTTGGACATGACTGAGCGACTTAACTGAACTGAATGCTATATGTGAAAGTTTTAAGAGTAAACCCTAAGCATTCACATCACAAGTAGAAATATTCTTTTCTATTTCTTTAATTTTGTATTTATATGAAATAATGGATGTTCAGTAAACTTTCTATAGTAATCATTTCAGGATATACGTAAGTCAAATCATTATGCTGTATACCTAAAGACTTACACCATTCTGTATGTCAGTTATATCTCAAAAAGCTGAAACAAAAAAATATAGTGGAAGTCTGCAAAGAACAATTGAAAGAATGGAGAAAAAATGAAGTTCTACGTCTTTTCTTCTCAAAGTTCCACAAAGGGTCTCTTCAAAAATTTGTTCCTTTAATCATTTGCTAATTAATCTGTAAAATCATTTAATTCTCAAGTATTCCGAATTCTACAACTCTAGTGCCAGATGGAAGAGTGAAAGCCATTCAGATCCTCTCTCTCATTTCTGTATATTTATTCTACAGATATGTAGATTCATACTAAAACTCAGATCTATGCTTTTCAGTTTAGGAAATCATTAGATCTTTTAAAAAGTTATCTTGTACATGCTCTCTTTCTCAAGTAGTTACTAGAATACATATTTCAAATACTCCAGGTATCTTTTGAATGAAGGAGCAAACCAAGACAGAACAAAATATGAGATTCAGGAAATAGATTCGGTACAGGAGAGAAACAAAGGGAAATTCCAGGCAACCACTTTGCTAAAGGCCTGGAGCAAAACTAGTCCAGACTGCAGCTGAAGGGAAAGTGTCTGGAAGGAAAGCCTCCAAGGAATCAATAGATCATTTAATAAGTTTGGTCATGTGGGAAATTGTACTAAGTGGCTGTGGGAGCAATTGGAAAGCAAGAATATTATAAGTAAACAAAAAATGACAAAAGGCAAAGACAAAAAATATGAACAAGAAAAAGAATGTAATCAGATTACACTATTTAGCCTGGTAGTGAATAGTATTTGCAAAGTCATAATAATGTAAATACAGAAGACTACTATATCCAAAATTTGTGATATAACTTGTCAAAAGGATGGATAAGGGAAGAGAGTTAAATCTTGATCTAGGGAATTCCCTCGCGGTCCAGTGGTTAGGACTCTGCGTTTTCACTGCCAAGGGCCCAAGTTCAATCTCTGGTTGGGGAACTAAGATCCCACAAGCTTCAAGGTGCGGCCAAAACAAAATTAAATCTCCATCTATTGTAAAAACAAATCAACAGATAATTTCTAAAATTAAGAAATCAAAGAATAACAGTATTAGCATATTATTTCAAAATATTAAAATAAATTTCAAAATAAAAAGCTTAAAGAGTTGAATGTGGTTGCCTATGGGGAGCAGAAAGTAAGGGACGGGGTAAGAGAAGGGAACTGCTGATTTTTGCTGTAAAACTTTTAGTACTATTGAACTCTTAAAAACTGCCTGTATTACTTTGATATATAAAAATTTTTAAACTAGCTATGTATTAAATAGATTCGTTATGTTTTTCCTTAAAAGGCAGGATGTTTGATGTTTAACATGCATGTAGAATGTCATGTGTTCTTCAAAAAGAAAAAAAAATCACCAGTTCAAGTACTGAATCCAGAATCTCATTCCTTAAGAAAGTCAATTATACACTAGGCTTGCCCCACAAGCCACTTTCTTTTATAGACAGAAAAAAAACAAAACAAATGAGTAAGCCAGGACGTGGAAGCAACCTAGATGTCCATCAGCAGATGACCGGATAAGAAAGCTGTGGTACATATACACAATGCAGTATTACTCAGCCATTAAAAAGAATATATTTGAATCAGTGCTAATGAGGTGGATGAAACTGAAGCCTATTATACAGAGTGAAGTAAGCCAGAAAGAAAAACACCAATACAGTATACTAACACATATATATGGAATTTAGAAAGATGGTAACGATAACCCTGTATGCAAGGCAGTAAAAGAGACACAGATGTATAGAACAGTCTTTTGGATTCTGTAGGAGAGGGAGAGGGTGGAATGATTTGGGAGAATGGCATCAAAACATGTATAATATCATATGTGAAACAAATCGCCAGTCCAGGTTCAATGCTGGATACTAGATGCTTGGGGCTGGTGCACTGGGATGACCCAGAGGGACGGTATGGGGAGGGAGGAGGGAGGGGGGTTCAGGATGGGGAACACGTGTATACCTGTGGTGGATTCATGTTGATGTATGGCAAAACCAATACAATACTGTAAAGTAATTATCCTCCAATTAAAATAAATAAATTTATATTAAAAAAAAAAACATGAGCTGCAGGGCCCATTATGCTGGCCACTGAATTGTTGGACATTTTTTATCCAGGTACTATTGCAAGTGAACTTGGATTTGTGACAGAAATCTCCAAAATAAGAAGTATTATCTGTAAAGCAACTATACTTCAATAAAAATTTTAAAAATAAATTTCATACAAAAAAAGGCATTATTACCTTCCTTATAAACTGATCTTGATTGAGACTTTATTGTTATACTACAAAGGAAACTAGAGATACTTAAACAATTAAAACAAGAGCACCAATTGATTACAAATGTTGACACGTATCAGATGAGTTGTCAAAGGAATATTATTTATTATATATCACTTCATAAAACAACACAATCTCTACTGCCAGAAATTCAATTATACCAGCATCATGATTTCAAATGATTATGAGAACCTGCTTACTCTCAGATCCAAGGCACAGCTAGCTGCTGCTGCTGCTAAGTCACTCAGTCGTGTCCAACTCTTAGCGACCCCATGGACTGCAGCCTACCAGGGTCCTCCGCCCATGGGATTTTCCGGGCAAGAGTACTGGAGTGGGGTGCCATTGCCTTCTCCAAGGCCCAGCTAGAGAGCAAGGCAAAATTCCTTCTGAGGTTCTAACGGAGATTAGAGCTTTTACCAACATGAGGGCTCCGATTCATGGAGTTAGCAGGAACTTTAAAGATGATCAGGTCCAGCAACTCACAGTCACACAGCCAAGCTCACGGCAAACCAAGACTAGAGTTCAGCTGAACTGAGCCTTTGTAGGCAGAGCTCTTTTCCACCACACTGTGCTGTCTCATGTCCTATTCCTTCTGAAGCCAACTTTGTCCCTGTGAATAACTCAGACCAGGAAGAAATCTTGGAAATACACTACAGCCTCTAATTTCTTTATAATAAGAAACACACACACACACAAATACTAGTTACTGGCTACACTGACATTTACAGTACAGAAATGGCAAACTGTAAGGAAAAGTTGAAATACATTTATCACTGCTGCTGCTGCTAGGTCGCTTCGGTCGTGTCCGACTCTGTGCGACCCCGTAGACAGCAGCCCACCAGGCTCCCCCGTCCCTGGGATTCTCCAGGCAAGAATACTGGAGTGGGTTGCCATTTCCTTCTCCAATGCATGAAAGTGAAATTGAAGTCACTCAGTCATGTCTGACTCTTAGCAACCCCATGGACTGCAGCCTACCAGGCTCCTCTGTCCAAGGGATTTTCCAGGCAAGAGTACTGGAGTGGGGTGCCATTGCCTTCTCCGACATTTATCACTAGGGCTTCCTATTTCTAGGAGCCCAGGTCCCTGTCAAATTCATCCAACAAATAATGAATTCCTACTATGAGCAAGACACAGTACTATATGCCAGGAACACCATTTCAGGGGCTCTTGCTCCTTCAGAGCTCCTGGCCCCAGATATAACTCTATACATCCTAAAATAAAGTAGCTTATAATGCTGGGCAAAGGAGCATTATGATTTTTTTTTTTTTAAATCTTTATTTTGCTCCACTGCTGCACCTGAGAAACCCGTCCTCTTGGTATGCCTCTAGAACACCAGTCACCCAGGCGGCAGCACTGACACCTCACCTGGCTGGACTTTTCCCACTGCCTACAGCTGAATCATTCCAGAAGAGCCTTTCCTACACCGGTGGTGGTGGTTGTTTAGTTGCTAAGTCATATTCGACTCTTTGCAACCCCATGGACTGTAGCCCACCAGGTTCCTCTGTCCATGGGATTCTGACATGTATAATATTAAATAATTAAAAGAGTATATAAATGAGGCAGTATATGGCTGTCTCTTATACACATCTCAGAAGAGCCTTTCCTACACCGGTGGTGGTGGTTGTTTAGTTGCTAAGTCATATTCGACTCTTTGCAACCCCATGGACTGTAGCCCACCAGGTTCCTCTGTCCATGGGATTCTCTAGGCAAGCATACTGGAGTGGGTTGCCATTTCCTTTTCCAGGGGATCTTCCTGACACAATGATTGAACCTGCATCTTCTAGTTGGCAGGCTGATTCTTTACCGCTGAGCCATCTGGGAAGCCCTACTCAGGTGGTGCTAGTGGTAAAGAACCTGCTGCCAGTGCAGGAGACATAACAGACGTGGGTTCGATCCCTGGGACAGGAAGATCCCTTAAGAGTTGACTCATTGGAAAAGACTCTGATGCTGGGAGGGATTGGGGGCAGGAGGAGAAGGGGACGACAGAGGATGAGATGGCTGGATGGCATCACGGACTCGATGGACATGAGTCTGAGTGAACTCCGGGAGATGGTGGTGGACAGGGAGGCCTGGCGTGCTGCGATTCATGGGGTCGCAGAGTCGGACACAACTGAGCGACTGAACTGAACTGAACTGAAGGGACTTAGCATGCATGGTGCTCCCTCCTAGCTAATTTCAAAGTTACTCAAGTTCTTAGGCCTCTTTGATTCCTCCATCTCCTCCCATACCCAATCAAAGTTGCTGCATCTTCGTTCACACGTATCTTCTGCAGACACTCTCCTTCCTTGTTATTTGCACTGCTTCTTTATCCTTTGTCGATCTCTGCCTGCATTTCAACTGTGCTTCCCAAAACAGCCAGATTAATCATCCAAAAACACAGCTTACATATGTCACTCTACTACTCAAAAGAATCTGAAGCTCTCTATTTCCTTTAGGATAAAATCTCATCGTCCCTTGATTATATCGTGAACTGGACAATATACTTCTGAGCCTCTGCTGTTACCATTCCTTCTATCTAAAATATTTTCTCTTTCCCCTCTCTGTTCATCCAAATTTTATATTTCCTTCAAAGACATTTGCTCAAATACCATTTTCTCTGTGAAGCCCACTGTCATCTCACTGGTACATGAGCATTCTGGGCAGGACAAGAGGGCAAATAATCTGAGCAAGATGGAGTGAAGCAAGGAGGCTGGTGTGACTGGATGAGGTGAGAGCATTTTGGAAATAAGATCAGAGAGGTATCGAAAGGCCAGACCCCACAGGACCTTCTTGACCATTAAAAGGACTTTAAATCTGAAAAAAATGGGGATCAACTACACACTTTCCTATATTCCCTAGCAAAGATATATGACTTGGCAGAAAGATCACGCTGCCAGTGGTAACAGGAGCAGGCCACATGTAGAATGGCAAGTGCAGAAGCAAGGAAGCTAGTTAAGAGGCTATTATAGTAATCCGGGTACAAGGGTGCAGGCAGTGAGAAGATTATGAATATGGATATACAGGCTGACTGGATGAGGCACATGGGAACAAAAAAGTAGTTAAAGATGATTCCAAGTTGCTGGTCCTAAACAAGTGGAAGAGCAGAGATGTCTTTAACTGAGATAAGGGAGAAGACTGTGGCAGGAGCAGGTTTTGAGGTAGAAGATTTGGAGACAGGTTTGGGGTATGATCAGTTTAGGATGTATATCAGACATCCAAAGGAAAATGTTGAGCAGGAAATTTACTACCTCAGTCTGAAATTCAGGGGAGAGGTTCCGGCTAGAGATATATATTTGACAATCGTCCAAATACACATCCGGCCAGTTTTAGAAAACTTCTGTGATGATGGGTATATTCTGTATCTGCACTGCTCCATATGGCAGGACAAGACACTTATGACTTGAAATGTGGATAGGGTGATTAAGGAACAGAATAGTTAATTTTAGTTAATTTACATTTAAATAAGCACATGTGGTTAGCGGCTACAAATGGGACAAAGCATGCACATGTGACTGGATGAGCATCCTAGTAAATGTAGGCAGAGAGGACTGGGTACTGGGTTAAGCCTACCACATACTGTGATTAAGAAATTAAAAAAAAAACCTCAAATCTCCATCAACAACAGAATAGAAAAATAATTAGTGACATATTCACATAAGATTATCTTTCAACATTGAACACATAAATCTATGTGAATGAATCTCAGAAACAATGTTAAATGAAAAGAAGGAACTCAGAAGAAAATTTTCCATAAAGGTCAAAAGCAGACAAAACTAAACAATGCACTGCTTAGGAATATATTAAAATTACTAAAACAATAAAGAAAAATCAAGGAATGATTGTCCAAATATAGGATAACATCATCTCTTCACGGGAGGTGAGCACAGAGGGCTTCAAAGTTACTGAAATTTCCTTAACTGGATGGTGACTACACAGGTATTCATTTTGCTATTCTTTTTCATCCTATATACTCTGACATGTATAATATTAAATAATTAAAAGAGTATATAAATGAGGCAGTATATGGTTAAATGTCAAATGACTATTTCAAAACATCTTAAAATCACTAAGTTCAGAAAAAGGAAAGATAACTGTGTGACCTTTATAGCATCTAAAAAGGAGGAGAGATTTAGTCATATAAAGAAAGGAGGAAAGGGCCTTCTAGAATAGGAATGAACAGGTCACATGCAAGAATTAGTAAATTAGTGAGTCTGACTGGAAAGGAGTGAAGTTAGGTGGAAAAGTTGGGCTAAAGCCAGCTTATGAGATGCCTAAATGCTGGGTCAGGAAGTTTGGATTTAAAACAAAAAAAAGAAGTTTGGACTTCATCTTGAAATAGGGCAGAACCACTGGTGGTAACTAAACAAGTCAATAGCATGGGAAAAGTGGTATATTAGTAGGACTAATATGATGATAAGGATCAACTAATAGAGAGACAGGAAGCTGGGAAAAAAATATAAAACTTGTAGCTGTGAGATGTCACAGAAGATTTAGTATGGCCTGAACTACGATTCTGATGGATGATAAAGTTTACTCCAAGAAACTTCAGGATGAAAGATTCAACAGTCTGATCTTGGGAATAGGCAGTGAAGGGGAAAGAGATTCAAAGATTACTCCAATTTTCAAGCTAAACTAAGGAAATGATAACACCAACATATGCAAAACTAGGAAAATCAACAGAGAAAACCAGTTTTGAAGGAAGACCACTGATTCATTCATGCTATAAAAGTCAGGCAGTGTGATAGCTTCCCCTCAGGGAACAGCTCATGAGTCACACTTCTTTTGAAGTAACATATTCTTAATAGGCAAAGAGAAAATATTTAATACATAGCTCTTTGGGAGGAATAAAAGCTGTTATAGCTTTTAACTCTACAAGAATTTTACAAGTACCATTTTAAAAAGAATACTGTTATAATAATACTGAGTTGCTTTTCAAAATAAACTGAAAGAAGGAACAGAACACCAAAGTAGAGATGATCCATAAAATGTCAGAGATGAAGGAGTGAAAGTACTCAATCCAATTTGACCAAATGCTCCTTGAGGACAGAATTTATCAACTGTCCCTGGATTCCCAAAGCACTGAGCACAGTGAATGATCACTACAGAATATTGATACTTAAGTAAGGCTGAATGAACAGACAGAAAAGAGTGAGGGCAAAGACAAGCTAATTAGGAATACCCTACCCAAGCCTCCAGAACTCAGCATACCTTAAAGGAGCTAATGCTATGGAAGGAGAGTGCTTTAGCCTTATCATCCTGGCTGAAAGGTAGGCCGAGCCTGTGGTACCTGGTTTAGGAGAGCTAAAATACCAAACAAAAAATGGAAAGGATGCCAATTCTCAAGGAAACATATACTGACTTTCTGCTCCCCACATTACTACCTAATGAGACCGTTCCCAACTCTAACCTTAAAGGCAGACAGTAGAATGTAACTTTTTAAGTGTGTGGCTAAAGATATTCAAGGGCATCCTGTCCTTTTAAACTGTTAAAAAGTCATTGTTTTGGTTGAAAGTGGTTTAAAAGTCTAAATCTCAATAGGTAGTCCCACCCGGCATACCACTGTTTCTTAAGCCAGTAGAACAAAGAAATGCAAATAGAGCTACTGGTAAAGTGAGATGATGGATGCTCAGGTGTTTCAAGCAGTTGCCAGTGACTGGGCTATGACCTGCAGGTTCCTCCAGGTTAAGATAATTTGGCAGAGTCCCAACTTATCCAATATGGCTACAAAGGGAACAATGAGACTGCTTTCTAAAGGAACTGATCTTATACAAATACCTTAAGACCACCTCTTTCTCAAGAGGTTAGAACAGAAAAGAAATGGCCAAACATTGGCAATTGTTGTTCAATCGCTAAGTAGTGTCCGACTCTTTGAGACCCCAAGGACTGCAGCACACCAGGCTTCCCTGTCCTTCACTATCTCCTGGAGTTTGGTCAAACTCATGTCCATTGAGTCAGTGCTGCCATCCAACCATCTCATCCTCTGTTGCCCCCTTCTCCACCTGCCTTCAATCCTTCCCAGCATCAGGGTCTTTTCCAATGAGTCAGTTCTTCGCATCAGGTGGCCAAAGTATTGGAGCTTCAGCATCAATCCTTCCAAGGAATATTCAGGGTTGATTTCCTTTAGGATTGACAGGTTCGATCTGCCTGCTGTCCAAGGGACTCTCAAGAGTCTTCTCCAATACTACAGTTCAGAGGCAGAATAAAATAACAGTTCAGAGCTCATGCTCTGGCACCATACAGACATGGGTTAAATCCCAGTTCTTCCAGTAAACAGCTACATAACCATATATTTTAACACATTCCTATTATGCAAAGTAAGACTGATTACCTTCCTCAAGATTTAAATATATGATTACTTCAGATGTTAGTATGTTCCTTCCTAAAACTACACCATGACCCCTTTGATTGGACCTGCATTTTCCTTACTAGCCTCAGACAGTAATTTTTAGTGAAGGGCTTTCTAGATGGATGATCTCAATTATTGTGCTTTGAATCTCCAATTTCCCTCTCTGAGAACCACTTTACTTTGAAGTTCTGGTTCTTCAACCCATGCTCTGGGCTTCATCAGTGCAAGTGAAGAACCGGAGGAGAGAAAACAAAGAAAATCGAATTATAAGTAGAACTTACAAAGGTTGTAGTTGTGTAAACTTAAAATTGATGCTTTCTTTAAAAATCACAAATTCTGTAGAACCTATTAGCAATAATTTTAATAAGTGTTCTTACACGTAGGAGGCCCAGGGAGGTACCCTGCCTCTGTTCAGCACCCCCACTTCCCTCTCTCAACTCAGGGTTCTTTCTGTATATTGTAGTGTAATCTGTGGTGTAGTGGGAAACAGAGAGGGAAAAGTTCCACAGATTCTTCATTTGCATTTGGCCTCGTTTAGAACCATTATTGCTCTTCTAGTTCAGGCAGTAAAGACTAAGTTCCAACCAGTTTCAACTCCCTTACAATCCCGCACAGAGCCACCAAATTAAATGTCTTCATGAACATCCCTTCCCACCTCAAAAACTCTTAAGGGCTCCCTACCTTTTATTCACTAGAAAGAGCCCAACTCAAATCCAAAGGCCAGGCTAACATCATTCTACTTTTATAGCACAGTTCTTGTTTCCTCCTAATTCCCCGAAGGAAATTCTTTAAGGCTCTGACTAATCTGCTCATTGTGCTCCCAACACAGACAAACCTGCACGCCCAGGAAAGATTACACCCATCCCCACGCACCTTTCCTTCAAAGGCCAGCCCAGACCGCCCCATCTTTGCCCCGCAACCGTGCTCCTCAAACACACTGCCCAGTTTTCTGACCCTCTCAAGTACACCTCTTTTTACTGGCTATACTCTCGTGGCATCTCAATCCATTCCAACCACTTTGAACGCAGGCCACGTTCATTACACAGAGGATCATCACTGTGCCCTGCACTTAGTAGATTCAGAGTATTTTTTAAACCAGAGGAGGAGTTCAAATACTGTATCTAAGTAGGGCAAGACAATACTGCCCATCTTTGCCGATTCCTCTTTATTCACAGTAAAGAGTATTATTCAGCGTTCGCTACAACGCTGAAAATTTCCAGTATACACAGAACAGTCGTGTGGAGAGAGCACGCCACCGGATGGCAGAAACCTGCGTCCCAACCCTGGTTTTTGCCACAAGCTCTGCATCTGTGGGGAAATCGCACAATCTCTCTGGGCCTCGGTGGTCTCAGGTGTAAAGCGGGGGAGCCCCTGTAAAGGCTTCCAGGGTGTCTCTCGGCTCCCACAGTCCCCCCACACGAAAGCCAACACTCGGCTGCTCGCTAAGGCGGAGGCAGGCAAACTTTTACACTTCCCAGGGCTGGCATTTCCAAACGGGAGTGGAAACTCAGTCCGCACAGGAAAAAGCGGGGCTGAGAGGAAGGTGAGAAGCAGTGTCCCCGGACTCGGATCCTTTACCGCATGGCCAGGAACAGTCCGCCTCGGCTTCCTGGCCTCTCACGGGCAGACTTCCCCCGAGAGTGGCCCGGCCCGGCGCGGCTCCCGGGAGCGGGCAGAGGAGACTGTCCGCGCCCGTGCCCCGCGCGCCCCCAGCACTTGTGACACACGCCGGGTGACCCGGGTCACAGCCTCCGTCCGTCCTCACCGCCTGAGGGACGCCCTTCTCTCCCGGGCACGGCTCCCCGCTGCCGCCCCGCGAGCCGCCCTTCCGGGCCCCGGGCGGCCTCGGTGCGGCCGCCCGGGCCCCAGGCCGCCGGGACCGGCGGCGCGAGGGGAGGCGGCGGCGGCAGCTTTAAGTGCTGAATCACCACTTTGCAACCCGAGCTCCAAACCACCGTGACCTGCGGGCCCCGAGGGCCCGGGCGCTCCGCTCGGCTTACCCACAGAGGCGCTCCGAGGGCGGCAGGCGGGCGCCGAGGACCGAGCGGAAGGTGCTGGGCAGCGCGGGGTGCAGCAGCCACGCTAGCCGGTACCGCATACCCCAGCGAAGCCGCCGGGATCACCGCGAACGCTTCCTTCTTGCGCCGAGCCGGCCTCGCTCACTGCGCATGCTCAGTCTGCCGCGCCGCGCCGCCTCCCGGGAGCCTCCGAGCGGCCGCCTCTCCGGGTTTTCCCTGGAGCCCGACAAGGCGTGGAGGGCGGGCGGCCACGACACCGGCTGGCGGGAGGGACGGAATGTCGCCGGGGAGCTGCGGGAGCCGGGCCGCCAGGCTTCCCCGGGCGAGGAGGGACGCTGCTGGGTCACGCCGGATTCACGCGTGAGGGCGGCTGTGTGTATCTGGTCTGTGTTAGCCGGGGGACTCGCGAATACTGTGAGGGCACAAGGGGCCATGTTTGCGGAGGCGCCCCCACTGGCTGTCGGCCCCGCCGGTGCAGGTGCTGGAACAAGGTCCGCCGGCGAGGCGACCTCCCACAAAATGAATCGGCGATGGCGCGCGGCCCGCGGGCTCCCTCTAGAGCGCGATGGGGACGTGGACGGTGGGGTAGGGGACTGGGGAGAAGTTAACCGCGAGGGTCCCGCAGAGAGAGGCCGGGACCTGGGGAGAGTTTCCACCCTGCGAAACTAGCAACCCTTCAAAGACCTAGGTGGACATGGGACCGGCCACCGCAAAACAAGGCCTTCCTGGATTTACAAATCCAGATTAAAAACTACCACTCTGTACTACTACTACATTAAAAAAAAAAAAAGTATGGGTAGTACTACTAGTATTCAGTGTACTTCAGGCACTATTTGTAAGACTTTTCTTGATGGCTTTATGATGTTTTGCATCCAAGAACAAGGTAATTGTTGTTATGAATTTAACTTTCCTTTATGTTATTTTACAGGTTTTTTTTTTTTTAAAAGAAAAGCGCAATTAGGGTTAGCAATTCCCTGACTTGGGGCTTCCCAGGTGACCCAGTGGCAAAGAATCGCCTGCCAAAGCAAGAGAAATGGGTTCGATCCCTGATGGGAGAAGATCACGAATGTTGGGGCGCAGCTAATCCCTAGTGCCACCACTATTGAGCCTGTGCTCTAGAGACCGGGAATGGCAAGTCTTGAGGCCATGGTGCCCTAGACCCCTTGCTCTACAACAAGAGAAGCCACTGCAATAAGACTAGACTGCAACTAGAGAGTAGCGCCACCCCCCACCCCACCCAGAGAAAAGCTGGCTCAGCTGTGAAGACAGCACAGAGGCCCCCCCGCCCCGCCTCCAAAAAAAAGAATCCTGTCAGTGCAGATGTAGGAGAGGTGGGGAAGATCTTCCCCTGGGTGGGGAAGATCCCCTGGAGGAGGTAAGGATAGAACTATCTCCAGAATTATGCTTCAGAATTCTTGCCTGGAAAAATTCCATGGACAGAGGAGCCTAGTGGGGTATAGTCCTTGGGATCACAAAGAGTTGGAAGCGACTGAGAGGCTGAAAACACAAACACAGGCACTTCCCTAACTTAAGTGCTTTTAGGTTCCTGATGTGGCAGACCCGAGACTGCAGCCAAAAACAGTGTTCTGAATCCTATTATTGTTTCTAAGGGGAATCAGGAGAAGGATCCCTTAAGTGGATAATTCCATCAGTGAGGTTCTTGGGGATCTTTTTTTTACCGTATACTTTCAGCTAAAGGTAAACCCGGGAGGGATGAAAACTGAGGTAGCAGAAAGGAGGCAGCCCTCCTAGTGCTGTAAGGTGCAATTTCACAATGGTTCATTCTCGTTCCAGCCCATCTGTTTTAGTTTCTGCCATAACAAATTACCACCAATTTAGTGGCTTAAAACAACAGAAATTTATTCTCTCACAGTCTGGAGGCCAAAAGGCCAAAATTAAGGTGTTGGCAGGGCGGCACTCCCTACAGACAGTCTTAGGGGAGAATCTTTCTTTGCCTCTTTCAACCTCCTTGGCTTCAGGCCCTGTTACTCCAATAAGCATCTTTACATCGTCTTCTCTATGTGTCTTTTCTTTTGTCTCTTAATAGGACATTTGTCATTGGATTTAGGGCACAGCAAGGTAATCCAGGATGATCCTATCTCATCCTTAATTACATCTGCAAAGACACTTTTTTCCAAATAATGTTAACATTTACAGGCTACTGGGTTTAGGACATGTCTTTTGGGGGGACATTATTCACCCCCATCGTTCCAGCCTCTACCCTTGCCTGTTCACCAACTCCAAATCACATAACTGTCACAGGCAATTGATGCTTTGCTGTTTAGTTGCTCAGTTGTGTCCCACTGTTTTGCAGCCTCATGGACTGAAGCCCAGCAGGCTCCTCTGTCCATGGGATTTCCCAGGCAAGAATGCTGGAGTGGGTTGTTGCCATTTCCTTCTCCAGAGGTCTTACCAACCCAAGGATCGAACTCCCATCTCCTGCATTGGCAGGCAGATTCTTTACCACTGAGTCACCTAGGAAACCCCCAACTGATGCTTACAACAATATGAACTTGTCAGTGCTCCTTCAACCCCTGTTGAAAAGGCATTGCCTTTACAAAGCTTTCCTTCAGTTCCATTCTTCACATAACCTACTGGAAATAACCACTCTCTAAGGGCACTTACTTGAACCTTAATCTTCAGTATGTGTAAGAAGCAATAGATTGGGAATGATTTCTTAGTCATTTTTGTATCTCGCCTGGCAGCAAGCACATGCTTACACAATGTTTGTCAAATGCATGTTTGCTGAATCTTATTAAGTGTAACTACAATTTATAGGAAATACAGGGGACAAATCTGTTAAATCACACCATAAAGATACAATTGGCAAAGTTTAGAATGTTTGTAATATCACACAACAAATGATTTATTTCTTCTACAAATAAATTGCAAAATAAAGAGAGGAAGGAGAAGCCTGTGAATTAAAAGGGAGTTGGAATTGGTGAGCTACGACAAGCTGTTATAAAATTTAAATGAAAATGCAAAGGGCCAGGAAGACCCAAGCCAATCTTGAAACAGAATCTGAAACATTTACACTACCAAATTTTTTCTTGTTTTTTCTTTTTTTTTTTTTGCTGTACCGCAAGACTTGTGGAATCTTAGTTCTTTGACCAGAGATTGAACCCAGGCCCTCAGCAGTAAGAGTACAGAGTCCTAATGTCTGGACTGTCAGGAAATTCCCACTACCAAATATTAAAAGTTACTATTAAGCTTTAGTAATTGAGATAATATGTTAATGGTATGAGGGCAGACAAATAGGCATGGAAAACCATTTACTAGTGTCTACACTTCACTTTCACTTCTCACTTTCATGCATTGGAGAAGGAAATGGCAACCCACTCCAGTGTTCTTGCCTGGAGAATCCCAAGGACGGGGGAGCCTGGTGGGCTACCGTCTATGGGGTCGCACAGAGTCGGACACGACTGAAGCGACTTAGCAGCAGCAGTGTCTACAAAAGCTACACATATGTGTATGTTATGACCCAGCAATTCCAGCTTTAGCTGTATACTCATCAGAAATGTGAACATATATCCATGAAGATGCATGTACTAGAATATTCATAGTAGCGTAAGTATTAATAGTCCCCAACTGGGAACAATCCAGTTCCCAGTTCAGTTCAGTCGACTGAGTGACTGAACTGAACTGAACTGAGGATTTGGTTCAGAATAATTCCATCTTCAGTGAAAGATGGGGGAAGTGGGGAAATATTGGTCAGGAACTGATAATTATTGAAACAAGATAATAGTGAAAGGTTGTTGCTGAACCACGCAAAGACTCCGGGATTCTTGGCCTCTGGAGAAGAAGAATTCAATCCAGGGCCAGAGACGAGGCTTGATCACTCAGAGCTTTTGTATAATAAAGTTCTATTAAAGTATAAAGGAGATAAACCTTCTGACATAGGCATTAGAAGTGGGCAGAAAGAGTACCCCTTTGCTAGTGTTAGCAATGGAGTTATATACTCTCCAATGAATCCAAAGAATGTCTGGAGGTTGTAAAGACCTCACTAGACCTATTCCCATAATTTACATTTTTAGTTCAGTTTAGTCACTCAGTCATGTCCGACTCTTTGCGACCCCATGAATCGCAGCACGCCAGGCCTCCCTGTTTCTCTTCTTTTCACAGCTATTTGTAAGGCCTCCCCAGACAGCCATTTTGCTTTTTTGCATTTCTTTTCCATGGGGATGGTCTTGATCCCTGTCTCCTATACAATGTCACGAACCTCTTTCCATAGTTCATCAGGCACTCCATCTATCAGATCTAGGCCCTTAAATCTATTTCTCACCTCCACTGTATAATCATAAGGGATTTGATTTAGGTCATACCTGAATGGTCTAGTGGTTTTCCCTACTTTCTTGTACCCATTTCTCTTGTTTTCTACAGAACCGGTCTAATTGTAAAACAGTATTAAATTTAAGAGACCCTCCAACCGGCCACCGACACCATCCTCCAATGGATACCGTGGCCATGCAGTATCACATAGGAAGACCAGGTGTGTCTTCTTTAAGCCTTGGGGATCAAATCTATCCCAGTTTTTCAGGATACAGTTCAAAGGAGTGAGGCTGGAATTGTTAGCTTTCATCTGTAAGAGAGAAAAAAAAGTGACCAGCGCCATCTTTCTCCTGGAGGTGTCCCTCTCTGCTCTAGATGAGGGTGTAGACAGACTTTACACCAAAGCTTTCCTTCCCTGGTTGGACTTGGTCTGTCCCTTACTGACGCAGGCGATCTACTCGTCCCTCCCGGTTCTACCACCAAGACAGGGTGGAGATGCACCAGGGGTAGACCTGATGGCATCCCTTTCTACCATCCAGCTCCTCACCATTAAAACCTTGCTTGCCTCTGATGCCACCCAGGATGCGATCAGAATAATCTTCCGGAATGCCTCCCAGGCTAAGACCGCTGGGGAAAACATTTGTCACCTGAGTGCCTGTGCATTACCCTGGGTATATCCCTGACAACAATAAGACTGATACTAACATAAAACTGAGATGTTCCTTCCAAGCATCACCACACCAGTATAAGAACCTCCTCTGGTCCGCTAAGAGCCAGCGTTACCAAAGGAAAAAAACCCATTGTAGTTCCAATCTGAGTAACCTTTAACCTCAGAGATGCTCTTGTAGCTAAAGCTCCATCTAACTTCCGAACTTTCAATTCTTAGCGAGGCTAGGTGCTTCCTGATTACTAATCCAAGTTGGGGACCTAAATCACAGTACACAGTAACAGCACAGATCACAAGTCCCTTGAAAGTCTGTGATGCGACAGATTAGGTTCATGCTTCTAATTTCCAAAGAATTATGAAATGGTCAAAGAGACCGAAAAGTTTGACCAGGGAGAGTTTGGTCCACATGCTTTGCCCATTTCTGATCAGTCCCCAAAGGAGATGTTGGATGCCTCTTGGCATTGGCAGGTCGGTATAAACCCCTGACAGGTTTCTGCCATAAGCCGTATGAGGTCACCGCAGAACCGCAGAGCAGAGCTCCTCGCTTGCTTCAAGCATGGCGTTTCATTCATTCACGCAAGCACACTGTAGAGTTAGTAAAGTACAGCAGAAAATGTGTTCACTAGTAGAACAAAGAACTAGAGCTCCAAGCATCCTTACCTTGTCCTGAAGAATCCCAGACAAGCCCCCAAGATGAAAGGTTGTTGCTGAATCACGCAAAGACACCAGGATTCTTGGCCTCCAGAGGAGAAGAATTCAATCCAGGGCCAGAGATGAGGCTTGATCTCTCAGAGCTTTTGTGTAATAAAGTTCTATTAAAGTATAAAGGAGATAGAGAAAGCTTCTGACATAGGCATTAGAAGGGGGCAGAAAGAGTACCCCCTTGCTAGTGTTAGCAATGGAGTTGTATACTCTCCAATGAATCCAAAGAATGTCTGGTGGTTGTAAAGACCTCACCAGACCTACTCCCACAATTTACATTTTAAGATAACAATTAGCCAGAAGGTTTAGTCCAGAGACTGTCCTCAGGCAGGATACATTATTGTTATATAATCCTAAGGCATGTAGAGGGAAAAAAAGGTTTGTCCTTTCTTCCTCCTTGAGTATTCCAGACCCCTCTCTCCTTGGGGACCCCTAGACTTCTTATCAACCTGCCTAGGAAATGACTCTCTCAATAGATGTATGGAGGATATAATAATGCTATTTTCTTTGATTTTGTATATGTTTAAAATTTTCCATCATAAAGAGTTCCATAATGTATATTAGTCTTAAGTGCAGTAGTATAGTGATAAAATACTTAAATGCAATATAAATTTTAAAAAATGTTTATAGATCAGTGATTTATTAATTAAAAATTTGTTAAAAGTTTTCCTAAATGACTGCTACTTGCTAGTCCTTAATGGTAAGTTTGAGTTACTTCATGTGCAGTACTCGAAATAGTAATGTAAAAATCTATAAGTCATATTTTCTATAGTTAAGAGTACTCTTGATTTATCCATTCAACAAATATAGACCCAGGCTTTGCTCTAGATGTTGAGGATACCTCAGAGAAAAGATCAGCCAGGTTTCTATTCTTTTGGGGTTGATACTATACTAAGAGAGATAAACAAGTCAATTAATGTTTTATATATAACTATATAATGTGATTAAAATAATATTAGAGTAGCTACGATGGATCTTCATGCTGTCAGTGCCACCCAAATAACAGTTCTGGGACTTTCCCTCCATCATCACTACTGCCTCTCTGGGTGGAGGAAGGTAACAAAGATCTCACCATTTATATTAAGGGGGTTTATGCATGTCCTGGGCTGTTGCGTGTGCATATGGGACAGTTTAGGTGGATGCTCAACAAAAGCTCAGAGCATGGGGTTCCGGGTTTGGACTACATAGGCAGCTGCCATTGGAGAGCCAGCTTCTGTGGCCCTTTTCTTGGGCCAACGCTCCACCTGATTTTCTCCTGGGATTTGTATGTGTGCATATGCGTGTGTTTTAACAGTTCCTGACCTCCGTTAGCTTCTTCTTTCTACATCCCTTTCTGTCCGTCCAATGTACCACTCAGGAGTTGAAAGTTGTGGAGGAGCAGTCACCTGTTTCTGCCTCTGTTACTGCCTTGCTTCGGGTTCTTCTCAGGGCCTCCCCCTAAGAGCCTAGCTTGAAAATTACACATACTGAATATTATTTTTTCTCTTTGCATTCCTAATTCTCTGGGACACCCTCCATCTCCAGGAAAAAAGTCCCGAGGTACAGCTGATGAAGGGAAACATGAAGTGTAAAATTTCAACGTCTCCTTTTGCTTTGTGGAGAAAGAAAGAAATGGGGTTTCATTAGAGAGCTTAAGGGTCTCCTTTAGACAGAATAGTTTGGGGAAAGACTCTGAGGAAGTGGTATTCAAGTTAAGACTTGAAAGGTAAGAGGGAGCCAATTATAGGAACAGTTCAGTTCAGTTCAGTCACTCAGTCGTGTCCGACTCTTTGCGACCCCATGAATTGCAGCACGCCAGGCCTCCCTGTTCATCACCATCTCTCGGAGATCACTCAGACTCACATCCATCGAGTCAGTGATGCCATCCAGCCATCTCATCCTCTCTCGTCCCCTTCTCCTCCTGCCCCCAATCCCTCCCAGCATCAGAGTCTTTTCCAATGAGTCAACTCTTCACATGAGGTGGCCAAAATACTGGAGTTTCAGCTTCAGTATCATTCCTTCCAAAGAAATCCCAGGGTTGATCTCCTTCAGAATGGACTGGTTGGATCTCCTTGCAGTCCAAGGGGCTCTCAAGAGTCTTC
>SJYT01047965.1:265059-328209 GCA_006410635.1 Cephalophus harveyi | reverse complement strand
TTCTTGCTGTTCTTTGGAACTCTGCATTCAGGTTCTTATATCTTTCCTTTTCTCCTTTGCTTTTCACTTCTCTTCTTTTCACAGCTATTTGTAAGGCCTCCCCAGACAGCCATTTTGCTGTTTTACATTTCTTCCCCCAAACCCTGGCCAACACTGATCTTTTTATTGGCTCCATAGTTTTGCCTTTCCAGAATGTCATATAGTTGGAATTATTCAGTGTGAAGCTTTTTCAAATTGGTTTCTTTCTTTTAGAAACACATATTTAAATTTCCTCCGTGTCTTCTCATGGCTTGATAGCTCATTTCTTTTTACCACTGAACAGTATTAACTTCTTTGGATATAGCAGTTATGAAAAGGACATCTTGTCAGCTTTTAAGTTCTGAGAATTTTGAATAAAGCTGGTATAAACATCCACTTGCAGGTTTCTGTGCAGGTAAGTTGTCAATGTTTTGTGTATTTACAGTCATCCATCAGTTCTCATAGGCATTGGTCCCAGGACTCTCATGGATGTAAAAATCTGTAGATGTTCACATTCCTTATACAAAGTGGTATGATATAGGTGGTCCTTCATATCAACGGGCTTCACATCCTTGGATTCAACAGACCACAGATCAAAAATCAATCTACAAGGAATTCCCTGGTAGTCCAGTGATTAGGACGCCACACTTTCACTGCCAGGGGGCCGGGTTCAATCCTGGTTGGGGAACTAGAATCCCACAAGCTGTGTAGTGCAGCCAAAAAGACAAAAACAAAACAAAAATCGATCTACGTCTGTGATCCACAACAAATTCTTTTTTTGTGAAGGATGTAAGTCTATGTAGAGTCATATTTTTGCCAGAAGCACGTTTTGTGTTTAAAAATTAATCACTGCAGAGAAGATGCAGAAGTACTTCTGTTGCAAATACCAAAAATCATGCTAAAGAATTTTTTTACTGAGATATAATTTACATACCATACCATTTGCCATTTAAAGGTGTATAACTTAGTGGTTTCACGTATATTAACAAGGTTGTACAAACATCACCACTGTCTAACTCCATAATATTTTAATCACCTCAAAAGAAACCCAATTAGCAATCATCACTCCACTATATCCTCCTCCCTGAGACCCTGGTTACCACTAATATACCTTCTGTCTTTATGAATTTTCTTATTCTGAACATTTTGTATAAATGGAATCATACAAAATGTGGTCTTTTGTGTCCAGCTTCTTTCACTTAGCATAATCTTTTCAAGGTTTATCTGTATTGAAACATCTATCAGTACTTTATTCCTGTTTATTGTAGAATAGTAAATATTCCATTGTTTAGATGTACCACATTTTTAAAAAATCCATTCATCAATGGATGGACATGTGGGTTGTTTTCACTTTTTTTTTTTACTATTTTGAATAACACTGCAATTGAACATTTGTGTACAGTTTTATATGGACATTTGTTTTCAAATCTACTGAGTATATACTTAGAAGTGGAATTCCTGGGTCATGCAGTAACTCTATGTGTAAACTTTTGAGGAACTGCAAGACTGTTTTGCAAAGTGGCCACACCATTTTGCATTTCTGCCAGCAGTGTATGAGGATTCCAATTTCTCCACATTATTATACTTGTTATTATTCATTTCTAAAAAAATATAGCCATCCTAGTATATGTGAGGTAATAGCTCCACACTCAGATTTTAAATGTATTTGTGGAACAATTACTAATTGTGGACAAAATACTGATTGTAGAACAAATATTGATTATTTTAATCAGTGAAAGAGCTTTTCAAAGCCCAACATTGTTATTTCTGAAGTGTTAGTGAGAATGTAATTAATGAATAATCATTATCTCCTACTCTAGCCATGTTTTATGACTTCTCACAAGTATCTAACTCAAGTTATACAACCCAGACAGTTATACAAATATTAGATGATTATGTTTGTGATGAATATAAATGGGTTATACAATAAAAACACTGACAGCTAGAGAGTCCCATATGGCAGCTCACAGAAAGATAAATCTACTTTTGATAGAAAACAGACTATAGCTACATTTAATCTTATCTGGGATCTTTGTATTGGCTAACCAAAGCTCTTTAAAAAATCCATTAGAATATAAATTCAGATTCCTCATCGGCACTAAGACATTTAACAGAACAACATCAGAATAAATAAGGGACTTTTATGATATCCTTCCTGTGGTAGGTTGAATAACTATACCCCCAAAGATATTCACATCCTAATTCTTTTGAATGTCACCTCGTGAAACAAAAAAGGACTTTGCAGATGTGATTAAATTCAGGAACTTGAGATGAGGGGATCTTGGACTATTACCCAAGTAGTCCCTAAACATAATCACATGTATCCTTATAACAGAGAGACAGAAGGAGATTTGACATAGAGGAGAAAGCATGGAGGTACTAGAGTGAGGTACCACAAGCAACAGAAAGCTAGAAGCCGCCAGAAGGCTGGAAGGCACAAGAAACAGATTCTCCCTGGAGAGCCTCCAGCAAGAGTCTGGCTCTACTGACAGCTTGATTTTGACCCAGTGAAACTCTGTTCAGACTTCTGGCCTCCAGAACTGTGAAAGAATGTTTCTGTCCTAAAACCAACCAGTTTGCTGTAAACTGTTACAGCAGCTGTAGGAAGCTAATACACCAGCTCAAAAAACAAAAAAAAACTTGACATAAAAGTACTTAGAATTTGGAATTCTATGTATAATTTATCTAGAAATCACAAGTCAGAGTAGAATAAAAACATTTTCAGACAAGCAAGTTCTCAAGAAATTTATCTCCTCTGTACTGTTTCTCAGGAAGTTACAGGAGTAAATAAGAGAATAAACCAAGAAAGCGTACACAGATCAGATCCAGAAACATGACCTCCAATATGCTGCTCAGCATGGCCAAAAAACCAACAACAAAAACAACCAGGGGAAACCTTGAATGGCACCCGGTACAGGCAGAGACAGTAATCAGCTCAGTTTGAAACTGATAGATTTCTAATGTGACTGAGCTGGTGGAAAATTTTATTGAGAGGATATAGGAAGAATTAAGAAAGCAAGGAAAGCTAATCAAACAAAATTGGGCAGTGATTAACTTTAGGATAGGCAAAAAGCAACGGAAACATAATCTCACTAGATTGAAATGCTCAGCTATGAATAGGCATATAAGTTAAATAGAGGTCTTTGATTTAAGAAAAATTGTAATATTGAATGTATGGCAAAGGGAAAGCAGAGGGGATGGTAAGATTCTATCTTCTGTTAAGAGGAAGTCAATAAATAACGTTGCAAATTGATTAAACAAATGGTAATAGTATATACAAATTCTTTCAGTTCAGTTCAGTTCAGTTGCTCAGTCATGTCCGACTCTTTGTGACCCCATGAATCACAGCACACCAGGCCTCCCTGTTCATCACCATCTCTCGGAGTTCACTCAGACTCACATCCATCGAGTCAGTGATGCCATCCAGCCATCTCATCCTCGGTCGTCCCCTTCTCCTCCTGCCCCCAATCCCTCCCAGCATCAGAGTCTTTTCCAAGGAGTCAACCCTTCTCATGAGGTGGCCAAAGTACTGGAGTTTCAGCTTTAGCATCATTCCTTCCAAAGAAATCCCAGGGGTGATCTCCTTCAGAATGGACTGGTTGGATCTCCTTGCAGTCCAAGGGACTCTCAAGAGTCTTCTCCAACACCACAGTTCAAAAGCATCAATTCTTTGGTGCTCAGCCTTCTTCACAGTCCAACTCTCACATCCATACATGACCAAATTCTTTACAGAAATGAAATATGTGTAAATGATAGAAAAGTAGTTAAGTTGAAAGTAGTTATTTCTGACATGGAGGTCTGGAGAGACGGGTGAGATAAGGCAGGAAAATAGCTTTTTTGTTGTTCTTGTTATAAGCCTTTTAGAAAGTATTTAACTTTAAAAATAATGTCCATGTTTTACTTTCAGAAATATAAAAGTCAATTAAAATAATTTTTACAGGATATATACAGGGTCTTGAAAGAGAAAATATCAGGACAAGCACAAGGCCAATGATATTACATTGGTAGAATTTACATTAACTAATTTTAAGAGTATTAAAACTAATTTCTAAACATGGGCAAATTTTCAAGAGAGAGGCGTTGATTAGTTTGAGTAGGTTGAGCTCTACAGAGACAGTGTAAAATAACCTGCCTAGTGTAACAAAATTCTCACAAATGTCTGTAAGACCCCAGCCATCTCCATTAGCTTTGGTCTTGAGGGCAGGAACTACAATTCAACCTATTTCTACAAGGCCTGGCTCATAACAAGCAACTCAATAAGTGTATGGTGAAAATGGGGTGCAGGAACACTAACCACACGGACCAGATGAAAAAACGAGGTGAATTAGGTGAGGCAGATAGCGGTTAACAGTCTGGGAGGGCTCAGAATGAATTCTGAAGTCCTTCTCTGTTACTTATTAGATGTAGACTATAGAAAATATGCTAACTTGGCTTCTTTTTCATAAAATAGTGAGAAATACTAGTTTCTGCTTCAAAAAGTTGTCCTGAAGATTAAATAAGATGGTGCACACAAAGTATTTCATGGTCTGACGCATGAGAACCCTAGATAAATGTCTGCTATAACTATTACCAAATGGAGACTCTTTAATTTCTTGTGTCAACTCAAATGACTTCTAGTGTAAACACTGCTTTTGCTTTGGGCCATGCAGGGCAGCTTAGTTCCGGGACCAGTTATCTAACCAGGCCTCAGTGGTAGAAATGCCCAGTCCCAACCATTGGACCACCAAGGAATTCCGTAAATATTGTTTAGATGTCTACCTTTTGAACTGTGGTGTTGGAGAAGACTCTTGAAAGTCCCTTGGATTGCAAGGAGATCCAAGCAGTCCATCCTAAAGGAGATCAGTCCTAGGTGTTCATTAGAAGGACTGATANACCATTGGACCACCAAGGAATTCCGTAAATATTGTTTAGATGTCTACCTTTTGAACTGTGGTGTTGGAGAAGACTCTTGAAAGTCCCTTGGATTGCAAGGAGATCCAAGCAGTCCATCCTAAAGGAGATCAGTCCTAGGTGTTCATTAGAAGGACTGATATTGAAGCTGAAACTCCAATACTTTGGTCACCTCATGCGAAGAGTTGACTCATTGGAAAAGACCCTGATGCTGGGAGGGATTGGGGGCAGGAGGAGAAGGGGACGACAGAGGATGAGATGGCTGGATGGGATCACCGACTCGAAGGACATGGGTTTGGGTAAACTCCGAGAGCTGGTGATGGACAGGGAGGCTTGGCGTGCTGTGATTCATGGGGTCGCAAAGAGTTGGACACAACTGAGCGACTGAACTGAACTGACTGAACGAGAAAGAAAAAGAGAAGAAATAAACAGTTTTTGGCCTATCATGTGCCATGTACTTTATATATATTATTATTTTAATTTTTACAATAATAGCAATCATTATTATCTCCATCTTGCAGATAAGGAAACCAAGGTTGGGAGAAGTTAGGCAATTTCCTTCAGGTACCCATTGGACAGAGGCGCCTGGTGGGCTACAGTCCACAGTGTCACATGGAGTCAGACATGACTGAAGCAACTTAGCATGCACACACACACTCATTTATTTAGTGATTACTTTGTGTAAGGCTCTGTTCAAGATACTGGGAAAACAATATTGAACAAAACTTACATTCTAGAAAAGTAGATAGACAATATACTGTAATGTAATTATAGATTGTAGTAAGAGTTATGAAGGAAATAAAGAGGGTCTTGAGACAGAAAATTATAGGAGAAATGTTTATATATTTAGATAGGATAGTCAAGAAAGGCCTTTTTAAAGAGAAAGTTGAGCTGAGATTTGAAAGATAAGGATGGGTAAGGCATCCAAGGAGCCAAACTAGTCGGCTGTAGGGAGATAGTGCAGATCTGGCTGTATAGATATACAAATACAAAGGTATGGCTGCAGAAAAGACTTAGAAACTCTGGAACATGGTAGTGGCTGAAGCTGTTTGTGCAGGCCAAGGTCAGATCATGAGGGTGTTGGGGCCCATGGTAGGCTGCCCCAAAATGTACCTCGGTGCCATATTTTTAATCAATAAATCAATTAATTTTGGGGGTTGCACTGAGTCTTTGCTGGGCTTCCCAGGTGGCGCTAGTGGTAAAGAACCTGCCTGTCAATAGAGGTGGCATAAGAGACTTGGGTTCCATCTCTGGGTTGGAAAGATCCCCTGGAGGAGGGCAGGGCAACCCATTCCAATATTCTTGCCTGGAAAAATCCCATGGACAGAGGAAGCTGGCAAGCTATATAGTCCTTGGGATAGCAAAGAGTCAGACATGACTGAAGCAACTTAGCAGGCAGGCGTGCACACATGGGTGTGTGCAGAGTGCAGGCTTTCTCTAGTTTCCTTGAGTGAGGGCTACTCTCCAGTGTGTGGGCTTCTCGTTGAGATGGCTTCTCTTGTTGTGGAGCATAGGCTCTAGGCACATGAGCTTCAGTAGTAGTGGTCTACAGACTTATTTGCTCTGAGGCATGCGGGATCTTCCTGGACCAGGGATTGAACTTGTGTCCCCTCATTGGCAGGCAGATTCTTAACCACTGTACCACCAAGTTCAGTTCAGTCCAATCACTCAGTCATGTCCGACTCTTTGTGACCCCATAGACTGCAGCACGCCAGGCTTCCCAGTCCTTCACCATCTCCCAGAGCTTACTCAAATTCATGTCCATTGAGTGACTGATGCCATCCAGTCATCTCATCCTCTGTCATCCCCTTCTCCTCCTGCCTTCAATCTTTCCCAGCATCAGGGTCTTTTCCAATGAGTCATTTCTTTGCATCAGGTGGCCAAAGTATTGGAGTTTAGCTTCAGCATCAGTCCTTCCAATGAATATTCAGGACTGATTTCCTTTACGATTGACTGGTTTGACCTCCTTGCAGTCCAAGGGACTTTTAAGAGTCTTCTCCAACACCACAGTTCAAAAGCATCAATTCTTTGGTGCTCAGCTTTCTTTATAGTCCAACTCTCACATCCATATATGACTACTGGGAAAATCATAGCTTTGACTAGATGAACCTTGGTTGGCAAAGTAATGTCTCTGCTTTTTAATATGCTGTCTAGGTTGGTCATAATTTTTCTTCCAAGGAGCAAGCGTCTTTTGATTTCATGGCTGCAGTCACTATCTGCAGTGATTTTGGAGGCCCCCCCAAAAATAAAGTCTGTCACTGTTTCCATTGTTTCCCATCTATTTGCCATGAAGCGATGGGACCGATACCATGATTTTAGTTTTTTGAATGTTGAGTTTTAAGCCAACTCTTACACTCTCCTCTTTCACTTTCATTAAGAGGCTCTTTAGTTCTTGCTTTCTGCCATAAGGGTGGTGTTGGGGAAGCAGACTGATTGAAGTCGCCCACCCTGGCCAGGCACCATAGTAACCATTTGCATGAGTTGTTTAATGACAGGAGATCCTGATAAGGAATACAGAACTAATAAGCCACCATCAACCGGAACAGTTTGGGAAAGGTTGAAAGGAGACACTGCGCGTCCGTCCACTTTCCAGAATCCCTCTCGCTAGCATCCATCTTGGCTGAGCGATGCGGTACGCCACCAGGAAAGACTCTGATTTAGAGTGATTGGCCAAAAACCACCCAGAAACTAATCCCATCACCATAACACCCGAGCCTGCGAGCCACACAGCAGAGCAGTTCTCCTGGGTTCCCCTTTCCCAATAAAATCTCTTGCTTTTATTAGACATGTCAGCACGTGTCTCCTCGGACAATTCATTTCCGAGTGTGAGACAAGAGCCCAATTTTGGGCCCTGGAAGGGGTTGCCCTTCCTGCAACAGTGGTGTCATTTGCATATCTGAGTTTATTGATATTTTTCCTGGCAATCTTGATTCCAGCTTGTGCTTCATCCAACCAGGGATTTCTCATGATGTACTCTGCATATGAGTTAAATAAGCAGGGTGACAATATACAGCCTTGACGTACCCCTTTCCCAGTTTGGAACCAGTCTGTTCCATGTCCGGTTCTAACTGTTGCTTCTTGACCTGCATACAGATTTCTCAGGAGGCAGTCCCTTAATGTTATTTTGATAATTTGGAATTAACGTTACTTAAGAAATGGCCAATGCTAGTGGGACTCTTTGATTCTCTGTATCCCTAGGAGCAGGAAATAATCTCTCACAGGAAAGGTACACTCCCTGCATCTGGAGGCAAAAGGACACCCTCTGGCCAGAGACAGGGAATTCAGGCAAGAAGCCTAGTTAAACAAATCTTGTTACTTTAATTTGCTACCCCAAACCTAAACTGTTTAGATTCTTCACTAATTGAGCACCCAAAACTAAGTTTCTTTGTCTTGTCAATTTTTCACAAATTTATTGCTTCTTTGTCTAAAATTATAAGCTGCCTGGTTTGCCACTTCCTAGGTCCTATTTTTATGAGACCTCCCTCTGTTTCAATTAAAATTTAGGTTGTCTTTTTTTCTCCTGTTAACCTGTATTGTGTCAATTTCATCATTAGCCCAGCAATAAGAACTCAAAATAGTTTACCTACCCTAAAAATTTCCCCCTTCTTGACAAGGGCTGTACAGGACATGGTAAGAAGTTTGGGTTTTATCCAAGTACAATGAAAAGCTAATATAAGGTTAAAAAGTACACGAAGAGCATGATCTGTTCTATTCTTAAAAAGTGCCTTCCCTTTGCTAAGCAAGAGATGGGAATGGAAAAGAACATAAGTAGGGAAACCTGTTAAGGAGGTTTATAAAAAAGCCTCTTGATGAAAGTCAAAGAGGAGAGTGAAAAAGTTGGCTTAAAGCTCAACATTCAGAAAACAAAGATCATGCCATCCGGTCCCATCACTTCATGGGAAATAGACGGGGAAACAGTGGAAATAGTATCAGACTTTATTTTTTGGGGCTCCAAAATCACTGCACATGGTGACTGCAGCCATGAAATTAAAAGATGCTTACTCCTTGGAAGAAAAGTTATGACCAACCTAGGTAGCATATTGAAAAGCAGAGACATTACTTTGCCAACAAAGGTCCGTCTAGTCAAGGCTATGGTTTTTCCTGTGGTCATGTATGGATGTGAGAGATGGACTGTGAAGAAGGCTGAGCGCCGAAGAATTGATGCTTTTGAACTGTGGTGTTGGAGAAGACTCTTGAGAGTCCCTTGGACTGCAAGGAGATCCAACCAGTCCATTCTGAAGGAGATCAACCCTGGGATTTCTTTGGAAGGAATGATGCTAAAGCTGAAACTCCAGTACTTTGGCCACCTCATGTGAAGAGTTGACTCACTGGAAAAGACTCTGATGCTGGGAGGGATTGGGGGCAAGAGGAGAAGGGGAGAGAGAGGATGAGATGGCTGGATGGCATCACGGACTCGACGGACTTGCGTCTCAGTGAACTCTGGGAGTTGGTGATGGACAGGGAGGCTTGGGGTGCTGCGATTCATGGGGTTGCAAAGAGTCGGACACGACTGAGAGACTGAAATGAACTGAACTGATTCAGGGTGGAGATAAAAGAGACTTGGACTAGAGTGGTAGGCAGAAGTGATAAAACCAACAGGTCTGCATTGGACAAGGAGAACAAAGGAATCAAAAGTCTGGTTAGAACCACGTGTCTAAACCAGAAAGATCGGGGTGGAGGTAAGAGAGGTTAGGGTGAAGAGTTTCATTTTGGATAGGTTCATTTAGATGCTGGTGAGCCATCTAAGCGGAGAAGGCAATGGCACCCCACTCCAGTACTCTTGCCTGGAAAATCCCATGGACGGAGAAGCCCGGTGGGCTGCAGTCCATGGGGTCGCTAAGAGTCGGGCACAACTGAGCGACTTCACTTTCACTTTTCACTTTCATGCATTGGAGAAGGAAATGGCAACCCATTCCAGTGTTCTTGCCTGGAGAATCCCAGGGATGGGGAGCCTGGTGGGCTGCCATCTATGGGGTCACACAGAGTCGGACACGACTGAAGTGACTTAGCAGCAGCACAGCCATCTAAGAGGAGATATCAGTAGACAACTGGCTATGGAGGATAAGATGACCATTCATCTAAGCTGTAGATGTGTCGATTCCTTGGGGGAAGAAGGCAGGTTAATAAGCAGAGGAACACTTTAGGAGGCCGGCGTAATTTCCACCCCATTTGGTCATCATCACATCAGAAACTACAAAGATATTTAGGTTCCTGTGGGCTAAGGATGGTCCCAAAGCGAAGTTCCCAGAGCCGACTATAGCACAGGCCCATGATTCTTTATTTCCTGGGTCTGCGAGCCACATCTAATCCGGTCGAGTAACCATAAAGACTGCCAAAACGCCCCAAGTACTCCTGCGGAAACCGGCGGTCACTGAGCGCCGGAGGAGCTGGGTAGCGTTGCCTGCCGGGAGTTGTAGGCTGACGGCCGTGGGCGTTTGCGCAACCTCCTTGAGATGCCTGCGGGATGCTGCGCCACGTAGATTGAATCTGCAACAGCTACTGCAGGACCGTGGTTGGAAAACGCAAATCTGACCTTGCTTTCTTGCTTGGAATCATTCGGCGAGGACGAGTTCTCATCAATCAAAGGATAAATTAATAGTCCTAAAGTAACATTCAGTGTCTTTTTTCCAACCCGGTCTCCTGCATTGTAGGCAGACGCTTTACCATCTGAGCTACCAGGGAAGCTCTTTTTAGGGCTAATTATTTCCTAATTATTCTTCAAGACGATTTTGGACGCTTCCTCCGAGGAAGGGGCTTGCTTTGGAACTCTCTTTTCTGTGCTGCCACAGCACTATGTTACAATTCTCTAATATCATTTACAATAACGGCTAGGTTTCCCGAGCACTTACATGGTCGTTCTAGTCTAAATTATTTACCCTCACCAGTGAGACAGTTGCTATCAGTCCCATTCTGCAGATGAGGAAACTCTGGCCTAGAGACGTTCTGTAATTTGAGCAAGACCACGTCGAAGTGTGACTACTCACGGGGAGGCTCCCACAAGAGTACGCGTTCCAGGGTGCCACCACGGGGCCAGCTATTTACTTTCCCGCGGGCCCCGGCCCCGGGGGCGGGGGTCTGGTGACGACACCGCGTCCCATGGTGCCTTGCGCGCCAGCGCTGCCATTGGCCCGGCCAGTCGGCTCCTTTTTCAAATTGAGGCGCCGAGTCGTTGCTCGGTTTCCTGGGCTTCGGGCGGAGACTAGGTTTGTGATTCCAAGGCTCGGGCTGGTGCGGGGCAGACGCCGCGGCCAGTCACGGTGGCCGTGACTGGTGGATAGCAGTTTCCGCGGGCACGCCAGCACCCGGCAGGGGAGGAGGGCACCTAGGTCCGCGCCGGCCGCCCAGCCGCTCCACGCCCCACGGCGAGTCAGTGACCCGGCCTTAGGGGACAGGCATGGCGTCCCAGCCGAATTCATCTGCGAAGAAGAAAGATGAAAAGGGGAAGAACATCCAGGTGGTGGTGAGATGCAGGTAGGGCGCGCTTGCAGGGTTCCGAGCCCTGGGCTTTGCCGCCGGGCTCCTTCCTGCGCGGTCCGAGGAGAGGGATTTTTTTTGGTAACTTTCTGAAGGAACCAGACCTTCGTGTTCTTAGTTTCCTGCGTTCTGTTCGAGAAAATGACACCTGGTTACTGTGAGGAGTAAATTAGTATTTTTGTTTTTTTCAGAAGAAAGGATATTTGTATCTGAGTTTATAGTTTAAACTGCTATTGAGGAGAAGTTCGTCGCTGTTCTTTAGTTTGTTGTTTTTAAATACTGTCGACAAAGATTTAGGTGTCGGTCTCTATGCCACTTCTTGCAGTTGATCAGTTTGTGTTCCAGGGTGCCACCACGGGGCCAGCTATTTACTTTCCCGCGGGCCCCGGCCCCGGGGGCGGGGGTCTGGTGACGACACCGCGTCCCATGGTGCCTTGCGCGCCAGCGCTGCCATTGGCCCGGCCAGTCGGCTCCTTTTTCAAATTGAGGCGCCGAGTCGTTGCTCGGTTTCCTGGGCTTCGGGCGGAGACTAGGTTTGTGATTCCAAGGCTCGGGCTGGTGCGGGGCAGACGCCGCGGCCAGTCACGGTGGCCGTGACTGGTGGATAGCAGTTTCCGCGGGCACGCCAGCACCCGGCAGGGGAGGAGGGCACCTAGGTCCGCGCCGGCCGCCCAGCCGCTCCACGCCCCACGGCGAGTCAGTGACCCGGCCTTAGGGGACAGGCATGGCGTCCCAGCCGAATTCATCTGCGAAGAAGAAAGATGAAAAGGGGAAGAACATCCAGGTGGTGGTGAGATGCAGGTAGGGCGCGCTTGCAGGGTTCCGAGCCCTGGGCTTTGCCGCCGGGCTCCTTCCTGCGCGGTCCGAGGAGAGGGATTTTTTTTGGTAACTTTCTGAAGGAACCAGACCTTCGTGTTCTTAGTTTCCTGCGTTCTGTTCGAGAAAATGACACCTGGTTACTGTGAGGAGTAAATTAGTATTTTTGTTTTTTTCAGAAGAAAGGATATTTGTATCTGAGTTTATAGTTTAAACTGCTATTGAGGAGAAGTTCGTCGCTGTTCTTTAGTTTGTTGTTTTTAAATACTGTCGACAAAGATTTAGGTGTCGGTCTCTATGCCACTTCTTGCAGTTGATCAGTTTGAAAACGACTGCACACCTACTAAACAGATGTTTTAGCACTTAAGTTGTTACTACCATCCTCTCCATCATCTCTAAAACAGTAATCATTTACCTCTTCACTCTGTTCTAGAAGCAATATTTTCTTAATCCTTAGTAAACAAACATCCTTGTTTTTAAGATTTAAGTTGTAGAATGAGTTGATGTTTTAAAAAATCAAGGAGACAACTGAAGTTGTGCTACATTTTCCAGTGGGTGGGTGAAGGTGTTCATTCAGCTCTCTCCTGATTAGTTTCTGCATCATTTCCCAGCTTTAAAATGTGCTAGGAGAGGAAGAACATACTTGTACAATCTATTGCTTAACCAAATATTGGATTGATTTGGCTTTTTAGACGCCCTACACAGTTTGCTGGTATATGTATATTTTGTGTGTCTATTTTTGTTGCTGTGATATTAAAAACTACCAACTCTCAGAAACTTTTATGTAAATACAAACGTATTCTAAAATTAAAAGGTTATTTTAAAAGTGTATTAACAAACTTTCTTAGGTTATTGCCTACACAGCTTTGATGGCTTGAGTTGTATATATCAAAGGTAATAGCTAACTCTAAAGTAGGTGCCTGAGAAGACACTTGGTACCTGAAGTCAAGCCAATTACCAATTGCACTCTGGGGCCTCTGTTAATAGTTACTTGTCTTGAAGATTAAAAAAACCAGCTCATATTCAAATACAAATTTTTATATGATTTTGATCATTTAATTAAGTCAGGCAGTATTACCTTTTCTGTGTGGCTTTATTTTCTTTAATTTTACATTTATTGTTAAAAAATAGGTCAGACCTATAAAAAATTACAAAGAATATAACAAGCATGTATGTTTAGAAACAGAAGAATCATTCCAGCTAGAATCCCACTGTATCCCTCCGCATTCCTTTCTTCTACCTCAAGTTGAACATTATCCTGAATTTCATGTTTATTACCTCCATACATTTAAAGCCTTAACTTAAAAGAGATTCTTTTATTTTATCACTAATGAAAAGTGTTTAGTGTCCAATGTTTACAATAATTTCAGTGTAAAGAGATGTTTTTCTTTTCAGGTTAGCCTTTTCTTTTTCAAATAACCCTCCTACTGCAAAGATTTCTGTTCTTGGTGTGGTGGTGGTGGTGTGTGTGTGTGTGTGCACTCAGTTGTGTCCGAATCTTTGGGACCCCACTGTCTGTAGCCCACCAGGCTTCTCTATTCATGGGATTTCCCAAGCTAGAATACTGGAGAGGGTTGCCATTTCCTTCTCCAGGGGATCTTCCTGACCCAGGTATTGAACCTGTGTCTCTGCCGTCTCCTGCCTTGGCAGGTGGATTCTTTACCACTGCTCCACCTGGGAGGAGAAGGAAATGGCAACCCACTCCAGTGTTCTTGCCTGGAGAATCCTAGGGACAGAGGAGCCTGGTGGGCTTCTGTCTATGGGGTCGCACAGAGTCGGACACGACTGACGCGACTTAGCAGCAGCAGCAGCAGCAGCAGCAGCAGCCACCTGGGAAGCCCAGTGTGTCCTTGCTGCTGCTGCTGCTAAGTCGCTTCAGTCGTGTCTGACTCTGTGCGACCCCATAGACAGCAGCCCACCAGGTGCCCCTGTCCCTGGGATTCTCCAGGCAAGAACACTGGAGTGGATTACCATTTCCTGACTTTACTAAATAACTTATGCCCTTGAGGGTTATCAAATCTTTTCTCAAAGGGCCCAGATAGTAAATATTTTAGGATTTTCAGATTACATGTGGTTTCTGTCACATAATCTTGTCTGATTTTTTTCCCCCCCAGTTTTAAACTTTTAATGGCAACAGTTTGTGATTAAGAGATCAGCCTGAGGGGTTCCCTAGTAGCTCAGTTGGTAAGGAATCTGCCTACAGTGCGGGATACCTGGGTTTGATTCCTGGGTCTGGAGAATCTCATGGACAGAGGAGCCTGGCAGGCTATAGTCTGCGGGGTCACAAGAGTTGGACACGACTTAGCAACTAAACCACCAAGAGATCAGCAAAATTTTAAGAGAGATGACTTCAGTTTTTGATTACAATGAATGCATTCTTTATGATAACCTAAGAAATCAGCAAAATTTTAAGAGATGACTTCATTTTTTGATTACAATGAATACAATCTTTATGATGTTCTTTACTTGTACAGTAGCTATATGAATATTTATGGAGTGAATCAATGAATTTAGTGGACAGGACTGTTTTTTTTAATCCTCAGTCTTTCTTTACCATTTTGGTTGTTTGAATTTTAACATGACTGTAGTGAAAGCATTAGTGTTAGTCGCTTAGTTGTGTATGACTCTTTGCGACTGCATAGACTGTACCCCTCCAGGCCCCTCTGTTCATGGAAATCTCCCAGCAAGAATACTCTAGTGAGTAGCCATTCCCTTCAGGGTATCTTCCCCACCCAGAAATTGAACCTGGGTCTCCTGCATTGCAGGCAGATTCTTTACTGTCTGTACCACCAGGGAAGGCCAACTGCAATTGATGGTTTTGCTAGTGTCATGAGCAGCAACCTTGCAATTTCTAATTAAAGAAGTCTGGATAGGAAAATAGTTGGTTGACAGTACTTTATATTGCAGTATAAGCAGTCCCTAAAGCTCCTTTGTGGGAGCCTTGATAACTTTTAGGAATGTGTGATTTGTGGGAATTTCTACTACTTTGTGCAAATAACTTGAATGGTATTCATTTGGTAACTTAATCACACATCCAGACTAGAGATTAGACCAATTGGAAAAGCTTTAACCACAGGAGAGCAATTCTGCATACTGTGACTTTTGTGCTTTGTTAGATTTCAGTACGTTTAACAAATGATAGCATGACAAGATAGTACTTGGAAGTTACTGAGTTAGATTTCTTAGGATCACAAATGTGGTTTTCAAACATGGGGGTGGGGCATGCCTGAGGACATTGAGGTATCCTTAACATAAATAGCAGTTTGGTTAGTCTAGTGATGAGGGGAAAGATAACTTCCTATTTGGCATTTCCTGTCACAGTATGTGATAATGAATGGGCAAAGTGAACTCAGGGCAAGAATACCTCTCCCTTTGGCTCAGATTTGTGTTAAGTATGTCAGTATCTTATGGATGCTACTCTGTGGACTGTGGTTCTTTTTAGCTTTCCTTTTTGTTCCCCTAAGGATGACATTTATTAAGCAGTGTAATATAACAGATATAATTAATATTTGAGTGTCTGCTAAGCAGAGTAGTAGATGCTGGGGAAACAGTAAATTACATAGGACTTGTTTCCCTACATTTTGAGGTTGGTACTATTACCAACCTTTAAATTTTCAAATGAGGAGACAGACAAAAAGGGCTCCATTGCCCAGGCAGACTGGAGGAAGAGTCCTCATTCTACTGAAATGCCTAAGGAGGCATTTATCTTACTTCACATAGAGTCTTTCCCGTCAGGCCTCCTCTATCCTGCTCTGTCCTAATCAAGGCCCCATTAAGTTTCTGCTGTAAGTTCCTACAGCACCTTTTACTTCCCCTTACTAAACATCATCTCTCTTACAATCACTTGTTTTATGTTCCCCACTAGACCTCAGTGTCTTGAGTACAAACTGAATTAACACGTGTGAAACACTTGGAACAGTGAGAACCTGGCATGTAGTAAGCGCTCTATGTATTAGTCATTATTTTAATATATTTTTTATTTTGTGCCAATTATCCCTTGGCAGGTTAATATTTTGGATGCAGATTTGGCATGTTCTTTCATCATAACCTAACTTGGCCGGATTCTAGGAACAGTGGAAATAGAATTCTGAAAAATAAGTTTCACCTTTTTTTACAAATTAATTCTCTTAGTGTCTACTCCAAGAACCTGTCAGAATTGTACATATCTTTCAACACTTTTTAAACTAATTTTATTTCTGGCAGTTGAAACCCTTAAAATTCTGCTGTTTTAGCAGTGTCATTTAGGCCCCATTTAATCTCTGTCACCAACAGTGTGGTTAAAACTTCCCATTGTTCTTGTCTGAGATATTAACAAAAATGTCATCAGTAACCTGATACCCAAGAGTTCTTAATTCTTAAGTGAACTTACTTACAAAACAGACTCACAGACTTAGAGAACGAACTTAGGGTTGCTGGGGAGAAGGGATAGTTAGGGAGTTGGGGATCGACATGGACACACTGCTATATTTAAAATGGATAACCACAAGAACTAGGACTCTGCTTAATGTTAAGTGGCAGCCTGGATAGGAGAGGAGTTTGGTGGAGAATGGATACATTAATATCTCCGCCTGCGGAGAAGGCAGTGGCACCCCACTCCAGTACTCTTGCCTGGAAAATCCCATGGATGGAGGAGCCTGGTGGGCTGCCGTCTATGGATGGGGTTGCACAGAGTCAGACACGACTGAAGCGACTTAGCAGCATGTGTATGGCTGAGTCCCTTAGCTGTTTACCTGAAACTATAACAACAGTTTTAATTGGTTATATATACCCCAATACAAAATAAAAAGTTAAAAAAAAAGAGTTCTTGAATAACCTTGTGTGTTTCATTTTACAGACCATTTAATTTGGCAGAGCGGAAAGCTAATGCCCATCCGGTAGTAGAATGTGATCATGTGCGGAAAGAAGTTAGTGTTCGAACTGGAGGACTGGCGGACAAAAGCTCAAGGAAAACATACACTTTTGATATGGTACTTACTTCCTAAAGTGCTGCTACTTCTTATTATCCACTAATGTAAAATTATCTAGTATGTATATTTTCTGTAGGTTCTGGTGTAGTTAGAAATTTCAGTTGATCCTTTGAGTTGTCAAATGGTTTCTATTCGGCTGGATAAGTTAATATATTAAAAACAATTATTAAGGAAATTTTGAATTTTTTTTTTTTTTTTTCAAGAAATGCCTTTTGTTTTTTGGCTAGGTTTTTGGAGCAAATACTAAACAAATTGACGTTTACCGAAGTGTTGTTTGTCCAATTCTGGATGAAGTTATTATGGGCTATAATTGCACTATTTTTGCGTGAGTGAAACACTTTTCAAATTGATGAAACGTTTTAGATGCATGTAATCATTTATTTTTGCTTAACACTTCTGTTAATTTTGACAGATATGGCCAAACCGGCACTGGAAAAACCTTTACAATGGAAGGTGAAAGGTCCCCTAATGAAGAGTATACTTGGGAGGAGGTATTTATTGTTTATATCAGACTTCTGTCTCTAAAGTGGCTCAAGTGCAGCTGATTAAAACTTGGTTGGATGCCTCTGTCTGAAATAGATCAGAGTACCATGTCAAACATGAATTTAGGATAAACTACTAGTATAATGATATTAAAGTATATGTAATGGCTTCTGTTTAAGAAACATAAAGTCTTACTGGGAGAGAGAGGAGCAATATATATGGTACAGTTAGATGATGAGAGAAGGGTCTCTTTGGGACAGAGAGTTGGAGCAGACTATTGTGGGAAGGTGGAATGTGAGTAGGACTTGAAGAGGAGGGCTTTGCAATGAGGGAGTGAGTCTTGTAAAGTTAGCACAACCTTGGGAGCAGTATGGTACTTTATTAATGATGACTTTGAGTATGATATTAAGATCACTGTATTGCTGAAGATTATAGAAAGCACATAGTACATTTCACAAAGAAATGTGTTTAAACCTAAATGAGTTTAATGACTGATATTTTCCAAATTACCAACATTTAGGTAGATCCTTTCTTCTAGTGGTTGGGGCATTAACTTACTTTATGCATGGATAATAGTGTTATGGAATTGTAATCATAGAAAATATGGACTAGGCTTAAAGCACAGTTTCAAAATTTAGAGTCATAAGTTTTATTAAGGATAATTAGACATTTGAGAAACAACTTTATGTCAGAATTAGGGAATATACTGTTAGATGAGCCACTTTTCTGATTAAAAGAATGGTACTATGTTCTCATGAGAAAAGTTGGAGAGGATTATTGAACTTGGCTTTATAAGGAACTTGATTTAGTTGGTTTCTGTATAATGCTCAGGCATGAAGTAGCTGACTGGAATGACAGATTTGTGGAAGGTGTAAGGAAGAATAATTGCTATTGAACAGATTGTTGTAAATGGCTTATAAATGATTTGGCTTCTCTAACATTAGGTTAGTTTTTAATTTTTTTTTTAAACCTATTTTGACATATTTATGTTTTAATATACTATAAAGGAGGCCCTTGTTATATATGTGTTTTAACTATTGCAGTAAATGGTATTCTTTAAGTCTTTATTAATATTATAATTTCAGGATCCTTTGGCTGGTATAATTCCACGTACTCTTCATCAAATTTTTGAGAAACTTACTGATAATGGTACTGAATTTTCAGTGAAAGTGTCGCTATTGGAAATCTATAATGAAGAGCTCTTTGATCTCCTTAATCCATCTTCTGATGTTTCTGAGAGACTGCAGATGTTTGATGATCCCCGTAACAAGGTAACTTGAGTCTTTGACAATGAAATGTCTCCAAATGTTAATGTGTGATATTTTGAGAAATATATATATATATATTTTTCTTTTTAACCAATTTAATGGGTGCTCTTCTGATATTTGGTCAGAGGGGAGTGATAATCAAAGGTTTAGAGGAAATTACAGTACACAACAAGGATGAAGTCTATCAAATTTTGGAGAAGGGGGCAGCGAAAAGGACAACTGCAGCAACTTTGATGAACGCCTACTCTAGGTAAGAAAGCCCTTGTTTCCCCCACTGCTCCATTTTGTTTTCAAGAAGAATATCCAAACTTGGGAAATCAAACTGGGGCGTGTCAAGGGATGTGAGTCACACACCTAGATTGTGTGCTGGATTGCTTGCCTTAGCAGTTGGCTTGAGGTTTATAAGGAGAGCACCAAGATTGGGAGAATGTTGAAAGGAGGACAAAGACAAGTTGAACTTGAGCAGAATTGTTGTTTTTTTAAGTAGAAGATTTCTTTTCCCAAATGAAATTATACATGGGAGCCCTGATTAAAATGTGGCTGGGGTAGTTGATTTGGCAGTGGGATACTCAGGGGCTTACCTCCTCAGTCTTCAGGAGATTTGCCCTGAGTACTTTTCTGGAGCCCCTAAGGATACTTAGAATACAGTTTGAAAATCCCTTATTTGAGTAAAGATTAGAAGAAAACCAAATGGCCTGTTTTTTTTTTCCCCCAGCTTAATCGAGGTATAAATGACAAAATTTTATATTTTTAGGTTGTACAACATGACTTCATTCTTCTCAGATGGCTTCACTTTAATGTAGGAAGACACATGATCACTAATACAATACACATAATCACTAATACAGGCTTTCAAGGGGAGAAAGAGGCATATTTGAAAGTATCCCTTATAAGATGAATCCCAGACTCTACAAATGCACTTTACCAAATCAGAGGTGATTTTTGTTTTGCTTGTCTTTGAAGGAAACAACAGAATGTAATTGAAAGAGTTGTAGATTAGGAGTTAGGTATTTGTGCTTAGTTCCAGTTCTGCAGTTAACTAAATATGTTACTTCAAGTAGTTAAACTTACCTGAATATCATTTTCCCTGAACTGCAAAATGACTTTGAGGTCTTGCTCTCTTATAGTCGGACATTCTACAGTATGCTATAGCAATTATAATTGTAGCTCTATATAAATATGTGTGTATTTAAAGAAAGAAGAAAAATATCATAACATGAAAGTAATCAGTATCATGGAATTATGGGTGATTTTATAATTTAAATTAAATTTCCTATAATAGCTTTCCATTAAAAATGGAAACATTATAAACAAATTATAAACAAATCATAGAATGAAGTTTCCATTTGAAGTAAATGTTTGCTTTATAACTTAACTTGACTTAGACTTTGGAAGAATGAATTTAAGAAAATTTCTTTCTCTAAATACTTTTCTGTGAAATATAAAATTCCCATTATTCTGTAAATTTGAATAATTTAAAATTTCCTAATTTTCACTGAAGACTGGAGTAAAGATATTTTCTTATCAATGTATGTGATCAAGAAAAGAAACGTGATTCAGTTTTCCAAAATCAGAATTGACTTTTATGCTTAACAGCATTAATTCTATTATCTTGAATTCAGTCCAGTTCAGTCCAGTCGCTCAGTCGTGTCCGACTCTTTGCGACCCCATGAATCGAAGCATGCCAGGCCTCCCTGTCCATCACCAACTCCCGAAGCTTAGTCAAACTCATGTCCACCGAGCAGGTGATGCCATCCAGCCATCTCATCCTCTGTCGTCCCCTTCTCCTTCTGCCCCCAATCCCTCCCAGCATCAGGGTCTTTTCCAATGAGTCAACTCTTCACATGAGGTGGCCAAAGTACTGGAGTTTCAGCTTCAGCATCAATCCCTCTACGTCCACCGAGTAGGTGATGCCATCCAGCCATCTCATCCTCTGTCGTCCCCTTCTCCTCCTGCCCCCAATCCCTCCCAGCATCAGGGTCTTTTCCAATGAGTCAACTCTTCACATGAGGTGGCCAAAGTACTGGAGTTTCAGCTTCAGCATCAATCCCTCCAATGAACACCTAGGACTGATCTCCTGGGCAAATAATGGTAGGAAAACATGAGATTATATTTTATAATTCAGATCTATAGTTTATATTTTTCCCTGTGTCCCCCCTTTTTCTGTTATTTAAAATAACTTAAATAATTTTGTAAAAAAGACATGAAAAGTACAAATGAGAAAATTAGAAATTACTATATTCCAACCATCAATGACATTAACAAACATAATGTTCTTCATCAGATATTGATACAGAAAGGAATGCTGTCTTTGGTTATCTGTATTGTTTTTTATATCACTAAGATAAAAGTTGAGTGTCAGTATACAGCATAAGAAGGACTTTGGAAACCTTGTAGTCTAGCAGTGATGACTTGTGGTGTTTCAGTGAACGCTGCTATTTACTATTTGCGCTGTTCAGAGGAAGGACCTACCTGTCTCTGGTGACCTTCTCGAGGCAGAGCAATGTACTTTTAGGATAGTTGACGCTGAGGGGGAGTGATCTGGTGGCTTCCTGATGCTGTTTGAGTTTAAGGTAATCATATTTCAAGTGGTTTTTATACATAGATCAATTACAAGCCATCTTTTCCGACACACCAGGCAGCTGTTCAAACACTATTCCACATCCAGCTTTCAGAGATGCCTGAGGATTCTAAGTCATTTAAGCTGTTTTCAGGTAGCTTATTATTGGTTTCCTCTGTGCAAGCAGCAGGAGGAAGAAAGCCAAAACCTAGCATCACTCTATCTATTCACTGTCTTCCAAAATCTTACTGATATCCTGTCTGATACTATCTTTCTCTACCCTGGTGGATGTAGATCTTTCTTTGATGTTTTCATTATGTTATAGAAAGAAAACAAATAATGTTTTACATTATAATGATTGGGCAACTTGGTCTTGTTTTCTAGTCGATCCCACTCCGTTTTCTCTGTTACAATACATATGAAAGAAACTACAGTGGATGGAGAGGAGCTTGTTAAAATTGGAAAGTTGAACTTGGTAAGCATCAACGGTAATACCACTGTTCATTCTTTCAGGTTTTTTTTTTTTTTTTGTAGTTTTATTGAGGTATAATTGACAAAATTATGTATTTAAAATGTACAATGTAGCAAGATATCCTTTCTCATGGCTGAATAATATTCGAGTGTGTGTGTGTGTGCGCGTGTGCATGCACATCATGTCACATCTTTATTCATTTGTCAGTGGGGAGTTAGGCTGTTTCCATACCTTGTTTATCATTAACAGTTAGTGCAGTGAACGTGGGAGTGCAGACATTTCTTTGAGAGAGTGATTTCATTTTCTTTGCATACATACCCAGAAGTGGGATTGCTAGGTCAAATGGTAGTTCTGTTCCACTGTTTCTTCTTTATCACCTCATAGAGCAGTTTGAAAATTGTGTATTTAGAGACAGTACTTTTGTAGTCACTGGGTTATTGGTTTTGTAGTGGGTTGTTACTTATAGAAAATTATTTTACTGGCTATTTAATATCTTTATGTACAATATGAGAATGAAAGTCTTCTATTCCAAATCCATTGACTGAGGACTTTTTTTTATTTTTAAAATTCAAGGTTGATCTTGCAGGCAGTGAGAACATTGGCCGTTCAGGAGCAGTTGACAAGAGAGCTCGGGAAGCTGGAAATATCAATCAGTCCCTGTTGACTCTGGGAAGGGTTATTACTGCTCTTGTAGAAAGAACACCTCATGTTCCTTATCGAGAATCGAAACTGACTAGAATCCTCCAGGACTCTCTTGGGGGACGTACAAGAACATCTATCATTGCAACAGTTTCTCCTGCATCTCTCAATCTGGAGGTAAGGTCTTAACTATCACTTTTTTTGGCTGTGCAGCGTGGCTTGTGGGATCTTAGTTTTCGACAAGGGATCGAACTTGGGCCCTCAGCAGTGAAAATTTGGAGTTCTAAACACTAGATTGCCAGAGAATTCCCTAATTATCATGTATAATATTTTTAGAGTTCACTAATTGGCTTCATTCATTCTATACTACAGTAAAAATAATTTAGACAATTGTATGTGGTGGAACACAGAGGAGAACACCACTGAAAAATTGTCTTTCTCCTTCCTGGCAGTTTTCAGTCTTAAAAAGCTAGTTACTTAGTTGTATTTTTCCAGTCTTCAAAGATAATTGCTGTGGTCATTAGCAGTGGATGGTTTAATTGAGGCCATACTAGGCTGCTTAGAGATCACTAAAGATGGGGCTGGATATGGGGGTACAGGTAGGAAAACCAAGAGAAACAACAAAGATGGTAAAGTCTACTTTAATTTTACTGGATTATCCTCTTTAAATGGAATGAGAAAAGCTTTTATAAAGTCTCTTAACTCCTCTTTCATTTTAAAAACTATTTTTGTTGAGAAATGATTTGTATACTATAAAATTCATCCATTGAAAGTATATAATTAGGTGATTTTACTATATTCATTGAGCTATGCAACTGTCACCAGAATCTAAACATTTTTATCCTAGAAGGAAACTCTGTAACCTATTAGCAGTCACTCCCCATCAGTTTCCATTTCTAGCCCTAGGTCACCATTAATCCACTTTCTTTAATCTATACCTTTGCCTATTCTGAATATTTTATATAAATGGAATCACACAATAAGTATTCTTTTGTGACGGGCTTCTTTCACTTAGCATAATGTTTTCAGTGTTCATCCATGTTGCAGCAAGTATCAGAACTCATTTTCTTTGGAAGGAATGATGCTAAAGCTGAAACTCCAGTACTTTGGCCACCTCATGCGAAGAGCTGACTCATTGGAAAAGACTCTGATGCTGGGAGGGATTGGGGGCAGGAGGAGAAGGGGACGAAAGAGGATGAGATGGCTGGATGGCATCACTGACTCGATGGACGTGAGTCTGAGTGAACTCCGGGAGTTGGTGATGGACAGGGAGGCCTGGCGTGCTGCGATTCATGGGGTCGCAAAGAGTCGGACACGATTGAGCTACTGAACTGACTGAAGACTAAAGCAAAAAATTATTAGATTAAATGATATCAAAGTTAAAGACCCTGAAACTTGAAGAGTAAAAAATAAGGATGTTTTAAACAGTTCTGTCTTATTTATTTACTTAATTGGAGTATAGTTGCTTCAAGAACATTCCTTGTTTTTAAAGGTTGGGTATAGTAGTATTCATGGGTAAATGTTTATATTAGATATAACCAAAAATTATTATGTTATTGTATAGTACATTTTAGGTAACAGAACTACGTTATTCTCATATCTTCAGTAATTGGCCTTTTCTTTTCATCACAGGAAACTCTGAGTACATTGGAATATGCTCATAGAGCAAAGAACATACTCAATAAGCCTGAGGTTAACCAGAAACTCACCAAGAAAGCTCTGATTAAGGTAATTGTGAATTTTTATGGAGTAATATAAATTTGTTTGACAAATGTGAAAATGAGGAACTGAAATAGATAATTGTTTTTAAAAATTTATTATATTGCCTTTGATAAGGCTTTTCATTTAATGGCTTGAACTAAATGCCCTGGGTGTTAAAATGCTTTTTCTAATACTAATAGATGACCTTACAAGCTCTATCCAGTCAGTAAAATTTAAGTGTGTAATGGTACTTCAGTACAGTTTTAATTAGCATTTCCTTAATAAATAGTGATATTCAGCATCTTTTCACATGCTTATTATCCATATGTATATCTTCATTTGTGAAATGTCTATTTAAATTGCCAGTTTTTAATTGGGTTGTCTTTTTATGAAGTTGTAAAGGATTGTTCATATTTTCTAGATACTATCCTTTATGAAATAATTTGTAAATATTTCCTCCCAGTCTGGCTTGTCTTTTCCTTTTATTGGTAGTGGGGTTTTTTTTGTTTCTGTTGAGACAACTATAGATTCACATGCAGTTGAAAGAAGTAATACAGAGAAATCCTTTGTACATTTTATTAGACTATATAGTAAAATCACTCTAGGGACACCATTAATAGCAATTCATTGGTCTTATTCCTCTTATAGTAAAATCACTGTAGGGACACCGTTAATAGCAATTCATTGGTCTTATTCCTCAATTTACCTGGTACTCATGTGTATGTGTTTAGTTAGTTCTATACAGTTTGTATAGGTTCATGGAGCCACCACCACAGTCAAGATACTGAACAGTCCCATCTCAGCAAGGTTTCCTCATTGCCCTTTTATAATCACTTCCTTCCCACTCTGACCTCCCTTCCCTAATCTTTGTTATCCAGTGATCTGTTCTCTATTTCTAAACCTTTGTCATTTTAAGAGTGTTATTGAATGGAATCATACAGTATGTAAACTTTTCGGGATTGCTTTTATCACTCAGCATAATTCCCTGGAGGTTAACCTGAGTGGTGCATATTAATAGATCTTTACTCTTTAATGCTGAAGAATATTCCATGGTATGTATATACCACCCACCTGCAATGCAGAAGTCCCCAATTCAATTCATGGGTCAGGAAGATCCCCTGGAGAAGCGATAGGCTACCTACTCCAGTATTCTTGGGCTTCCCTGGTGGCTCAGACTAAAGAATTCACCTGAAATGTGGGAGACCTGGGTTCGATACCTGGGTTGGGAAGATCCCCTGGAGGAGGGCATGGCAACCTACTGCAGTATTCTTGCCTGGAGAATCCCCAGGGACAGAGGAGCCTGGAGGGCTAAGGTCCATGGGGTAGCAAAGAGTTAGACGCAACTGCATGACTGAGCACCGCACAGCACCGCACCTGTATACACCGCACAGCGCGGCACCTGTATACACCACACATAGCTTGCTGTCAGATTCACCTGTGAAAGACATATGGCTGATTTCGGTTTTTCACAATTGAAAATAAAACTGCTTTGATCATATTTGTTTACAGTAATTTGTGTACATATAAATTTTCATTTTTCTGAGATAATTGCCCAAGAGTAATTGTTGTGTTGTATGGTAATTGAATAAGTTGTTGTTTTTTTTTTTTTTTTAAGGAACTGTCAAGTTGTTTTCCAAAATGGCTGGGCTTTCTATTCTGTTGCATTGATTTATGTCTCCCTCACTAATATCACAGTTTTAATTAATGTAGCTTTATAATAACTCTTGGAATCAGACTGTTTAAAAGGAAGCTTATATGAGCAAACCTTTCTTGATAAAGGGTGTCAAAATTGTCAGGATCTGAGAAAAACGACAGTGAGTTTTATATTCATTATTTTTTAAAGGCCATGCTCTTTTATAAGCATTCATTTTATTTTAGACAGCTGAATTTTTGAACCCTATTGCTATTATTAAATCTAAAAATATTTAACAGTAATTTATTATGATAAAATATTTAGTCATTGTTTAAAATTCCAGTTGTTTCACTGTAGACTTTTATTTATTTAGTTCAGATATTTGCTTGCAGTTTATTTTGGTTTTTCTAAGTAGACATTCCCATCTGCAAACAATAGGATTCTGGTTTCAGCCCCAACCCCCAATTCCTTACAAGTTTTTGTTCCCACACATTGGCTAGAACTGCTATTTGTTGTTGTTTGGTCATCAAGCCCTGTCCAGCCCTGTTGTACTCCGTGGACCGTTGCACACTAGACTCCCCATGGGACTTCCCAAGCACGGATTCTGGAGTGGGTCGCCATTTCCTTCTCCCATCAGTGTAGACTTTTAATATTTTGTTTTAGGATCCAAATAAGGTTTACCATAAATTAGTAGTTGGATTGTGAGGCTTGATAGAGTCAGGTTTTATCTTATTTATATATTTTTGGCCAAAATACTTGATAAGCGGTGGTATATTCTCCCACTTGGAAGCACATAATATCTGGTTCTTTCCCTTTTTTTGGTAAGGGATTGATTATATTCAAATGACCTGATCCACTAGTTCTTCTTTAAGGGTTGCAAAACAATAATTTTCGAATTGTTCTTCCTTTGTTGACTGATGGACTCACTCTGTAAAGAGGAACATTCCCTCAACTCCCCAAGGCTGTAGTTCTTATAGGAAAGACAGGACAAATGTTTGATTCATTTCCTTTGACAGTTTGGAGAATAATGGGTTGGGTTCCCAGCTTTCTTAACATCATTAAAAACTCGTGGATTTAGAATATTTGTGCTAACAATTGTAGTTAATAACCTCATTGACTTTCAAATTGCTCCTTCTCTGGATATTGGGTACCTTTTCAGTGGGTTCTTGAGTCTTTTTGGTTGGCCTAAGCTTCCTTCGCTTCCTTCCTATTTTGTTTTACAAGATATTCCAGGTTCATCTTGAATGTTTCTTGCCCCATTCCTGGAGTCAGACACTTCCCTAAGAAACCCTGGTTCCTTTTAGTGTGAGATGAGATTTAGAGACCAACCTGGCTACTGGGGGTTGTTTTTTTCTTCAGAAGCCTGTATTATTATAATGAATGAAAGCTATTGACTTTATTCTAACCATATTAGTATTGAATGAAAAGTAAGGTTGTGACTTTTTAATCACATATTTTTATGCTTTCAAAAAGATAAGAGGGCTAACTTTGTTTTATTGTAAATCTTCCCCAAACTGAATGAAAAAAAAGTGAAGTGCTAAACTGATACAACGTTCTTCTTGCATAGGAATATACAGAAGAGATAGAGCGTCTGAAACGGGATCTTGCTGCAGCTCGTGAGAAAAATGGAGTGTACATCTCTGAAGAAAATTTTAGGTAAGCCCTTGGTTATGGAAATTAATTTCTAAGAATGTACAGTATAGGGAGTGTAGTCAGAGTATTGTACTACCTTTGTGTGGTGACAGTTGATAACTAGACTTATTGTGGTGATCATTTTGTAATGTATAAGAGTATCAAATCACTATGTTGTACACCCAAAACTAATGTAATATTGTAAGTCAATTATACTTCAATTAAAAATTTTTTGCCTAAACTATATCATTCATTTAACAACAATGTTGCATTCCTCTTGTACATTTAATATAGGAAAGCATTTCAAATAGCTCATCTACTTTGAAGAGCTGTTTCCAGTAAAGGACTGATATAGTTATCAAAAGACTGTTAGAATGAACTCTCTTCTTATACCACCTCAACTTTATCTTTTCCTTTAATCAATATCTCTAGCAAATAGTTTGAGGAAATCTACATTCTTAAAATTCTTTGTCATTTAAGCACAATGTGGAATAGGAAATGGTTGGTAGTTATGAAGAAACTAGAAGAATGCAAACGATAGCACTCGCTTCTGACACTTGCTAATCTCAAGAAATCAGAGAGGCTCATTAAAGCAGACCAGAATTGTCTGGTGCAAAATGTCAGTAGTGCTAAAGCTGAGAAGCTGTGCTCTAGAGAAGAATCCAGAGAAGGCAATAGCAACCCACTCCAGTACTCTTGCCTGGAAAATCCCATGGACAGAGGAGCCTGGGAGACTACAGTCCGTGGGGTCGCAAAGTGTTAGACACGACTGAGCGACTTCACTCTTTCACTTTTCACTTTCATGCACTTTCATGCAACCCACTCCAGTATTCTTGCCTGGAGAATCCCAGGGACAGAGGAGCCTGGTGGGCTGCTGCCTATGGGGTCACACAGTCGGACACGACTGAGCGACTTAGCAGCAGCAGCAGAGAAGAGTCGTTTATCTCATGAGGACTTTTGTGGTGGTGTGATAGTGGTATGTGTGTTGGGGTGTGTACTGGGGTTTGTGTGCTGGGGGCAGGAGGTTTAATTGCTCTGCATCCGTACTTTAGTTTTCCAGGTTTTAGCCCCTTACCCCTTTCTCCTGTGAGACCTGATGCTTTCACACCACCAGCCTCTTCGGGACTCTGCCTGTCTTGTTTACTGTTCTTCATATTCCTGATTATAGACACCTAGCATCCCTACCTCTGCTATATGTGGGTTAGTGGCCTCTGTCACCTCTGTAGCTTCTCAAATTTTATATACATACATGTTTTTTTCCCCATAATCGGTAGGGATTCTCAGTTTCAAAATGGAGAAAACAAGAAAAACGATCTGTTTATAAACCTAAGACAAAGAATATATTTGTTTTTTGCACTTTGAATCTATTGCTTATTGATACTTAGGCATCATTATCATGATAGTGATAAATAGTAGAGATGATATGTAACTGCCTCAGTTGTGTTAGAGTAAATTTTACAGGCATTAGGAAACAATATTCACTGTTAAAATCCTTTTAAATTTTATTTTAGAGCTATGAGTGGAAAACTAACTGTTCAAGAGGAACAAATTGTAGAATTGGTTGAAAAAATCGCTGCTGTTGAGGAAGAGCTAAATAGGGTAAGCATTCAAAGCTGTATGACTGTCATGTAAAAAGCAGATATTAAAAGGCAATTTCAGAATGTGAGGCACCTGATATTTTTTCTTTAAGATTTTTTTTCTTGCTGACCTCTAAACTAAAATTAAGTTGTATCACAGTTTTTTTTTAAATTATCATTAATGATAATGAAGAAGTGAGTCTTTTTTGAAGAAGTTATTCTATTTGACACATACTAATGCAGCATTTTAAGAAATTAATTTAATTGTATAATTTAATATGAAAGCTGTATAGTGAATGCTGATACATTTTCATCAACATGTTTATCAGATGACAAAAGGCAGATGTTGGGAGAAACCAGATGTTAAACAACTAAGGTTGAAAGACCTGACCCTTCAGTGCTACTCTCACACTGGCAGTGTTGAAAGGAATCTGAAGAATTAACACCATTTCATTAGACCTGTTACTTGTTTTTGTTTGGTTGGCTGTGCCCCATGATTTGCGGAATCGTAATTCCCTGACCAGGGATCAAACCTGTGCCCATAGCACTGGACACGCAGAGTCCTAACTACTGGACCACCAGTGCTAGTAGTAGCTATAGGAAGAAACCAGTTACCAGCGAAATGTTCTAACCTACCTGGTAACTTGTTACAACTTTTATATGGAAATAATTTGTTTGGTTCTTTTAGTATTATGAACTAGCCAAGTGTGTCAACGACCAGTTTGGCATTTTTAAATTCTAAAACAAAAATGTTTCATGTGTTATATGTAGGTTACAGAATTGTTTATGGATAGTAAAAATGAACTTAACCAGTGCAAATCTGACCTGCAAAGTAAGACACAGGAACTTGAAACCACTCAAAGACATTTGCAGGAAACTAAATTACAGCTTGTTGAAGAAGAATTTATCACCTCAGCTTTGGAAAGTACTGAGGAGAGACTTCATGATGCTGCCAACAGGGTTTGTCTTTTGTTTTTATTTGAAGTTGCGTTAAAGAAGTTAAAGAATGGGTAGAAATAACTTTCTTAGCATAAGCTAAGAAATTGTGAAATTCTGTTTATTCCCTCCAAATGATACTTCTGTCCATTTAAGAAGCATTATTTTACTATTCCGTCTAGATTTTCTTCACTGGAGATGCTTATTTAAGAAAAATCTATTCCTTAAGTTTTGAAAATAGAACCTGATTTGAATATACTTTGTGAATGTTTAGAATAATGGTGTCGTACTGCTTTACCTGTGGTCATGGTTGAGACTAGTCGTCAAGAATTTAGTATCTTCTAATGATGGATGATGTTGAAAGTACTCACTTTTTTATTAGGTGTATCTTTCGGAAATTAGTAACACATGAAAGTGAAAGTCACTCAGTCATGTCCAACTCTTTGCCACCCCATGGACTGTACAGTTCATGGAATTCTCCAGGCCAGAATACTGGAGTGAGTAGCCTTTTCCTTCTCCAGGGGATCTTCCCAACCCGAGGATCGAACCCAGGTCTCCTGCATTGCAGGCAGATTCTTTACCACCTGAGCCACAAGGGAAGCCCAATAATACTGGAGTGGGTAGCCTATCCCTTCTCCAGCGGATCTTCCTGACCCAGGAATTGAACCAGGGTCTCCTGCCTTAGTAACACATATTGGGGAAACATTTGTGAGGGAGCATAATTATTAAAATTGATTGGCAAAATCAGTTTTCCTTGTCTAGATGGCTAGTGGAAGAGAAATAAACATTGGCATGAATTTAAAAATTTCTTCTGATACTATATATAAAATTTACTAGTTCTTTTTAGAAGTCTTGAATGAGGATATTTTCATTAGATAGCTTTTGTCATATCCATCTTATCAACACTTATTTTTAAAAATCATATATAGTTGCTTAACACAGTTGAAGAAACTACAAAAGATGTATTTGGTCTCCATTCTAAACTGGATCGTAAGAAGGCAGTTGATCAGCATAATGCAGAAGCTCAAGATGTTTTTGGCAAAAACTTGAATAGTCTGTTTAATAACATGGAAGAATTAATTAAGGATGGCAGCACGAAGCAAAAGGCCATGCTAGAAGTTCACAAGACCTTGTTTGGTAAATACAAACATTTCTTTTTTTTTTAAATTGAAGATAGTTGCTTTACAGAATTTTGTTGGTTTCTGCCAAACATCAACATGAATGAGCCATAGGTATACATACGTCCCCTTCCTCTTGAACCTCCCTCCCTTCTCCCTCCCCATTCCACCCCTGAGTCATATAGCAAATTCCCATTGGCTATCTATTTTTACATATGGTAGTATGTTTCCGTGTTACTCTCCATACATCTCACCCTCTCCTTCCGCCCCCCACCCATGTCCATAAGTCTGTTCTCTACATCTGTGTCTCCTTTGCTGCCCTGCAAATAATTTCATCAGTACCATCTTTACTTCAAGCCTTTCTTATTCCAGTCTTACTGTGTTTAGTGTGAGACTAATTTAAAAACTGATATTAAATTATTATTTTCACTATAGAAAATTTGAAAGATGCAGACATGAAAAATTTAGAAGGTCACTTAGAGTCTAGTTACTCTAACCACTAAAAATTTTATTGATTGATTTCTAGTTTCTCTTCTTTAACCTTTTTTACCTACAGTAATACTATGTGTTTTAGTTAGAGATTAATTTTTAGATTATTCTGACTCTTACACTAAGTTACAGTTTCAGGTCTGATATACTTATAGATGTGCCCAGTGCTTCTGGAATACTATAGAACATAATTTATGTTTAAAATAATTCCATGCTTATGTAGTGAGTCAGTTATTCTAAGCTTATTTGTTACAAATTTCCACAACAGGGATATAAATTTTGCCAAGATTGTATTTGTGTTTAAATATATTTATGTCCAGATTTACATCTTTTTTCTTTTTGGTATAGGTAACCTGCTGACTTCCAGTGTCTCTGCATTAGACACTATTACTACAACAGCACTTGGATCTCTCACATTGATTCCAGAAAATGTGTCTACACTTGTTTCTCAGATTTCTAGCATGATATTGAAAGAACAGTCGTTAGCAGCAGAAAGTAAAACTGTACTTCAGGAATTGATTGTTAGTAAATCTTTTTTACATTTGTAAGTCTCCAAAAACAATGTTAACTGCTCTTCTTTCATCTTAAGCTTTACTAGACACAGTGGTAAATAGATTACTTTAATAGAGTAGATTTATATTTTTAAAGACAGGTCTCTTCACTGTTTTTTTCCTCCCAGAAAGATTAATTTCCAATAGCATATATATAACCTTTGAAACTTTTTTCACTTATATTCTGTGACAGAGAATGTAGGAGTTCATATGCCTTTTAAAAGAGTTGTAGGTTTAGCTCCATGTGAATTCAGGGGACCTATGACTTGTTAGCTGGCTCAGAAATTGGTCAGTTATCCTTTTCTTAAGGATCCTGGAGTAGTCATGCTAATAATGTTACACCGACCCAACCTGAAGGGTATATTAAGTAGTTAATTTTAAAACTACAGAAATACAAAAAAACCTGTAATAAAAATGACTTATAGAATTTGGGGAACATATATAACAATTTGTGGGGTCCAATATGTGTAATCAAGTCGTTCTGGCCTGTAACTGAGGCTTTTCCCCATAATTCTCTAGAAGCCAGTCATCTAATTACACAATGTTGTTTACCTTCTCCATATTTGATTTCTTTATGCCCTTCATTTTGTAATTGTATCATTTGTCTAGGACGTTCTTGGCCATATAACTTTTGTTTTGTTTTGTTTTTCCCTCTGTATAGGCTCTCTGCCTCCCTTTTTGAGTTTAACAATACTTGTTGAACATTTTCCAAGTAAATACTGCTCATGTTAGCCAACATTCTGCCTTAATTCAGTGCTTGCATGACATTGTTAGGGAGATTTCTTTGGTCACCCAAATTTGACAAAGTTAAAAGATGCTCACTGGTACTTTTTGGGAATTTTTTTAAATTGGAGTATAATTGCTTTACAGCGTTCTGTTAGTTTCTGCTGTATGAAAATTGATTCACTCACTAAATAAATGGTAGTCTCTGTTTATTGATGTCTTCCTACCAAGTCAGAAGCAAGCTTGAGTCTGAAGAGGTGATTGCTGTTCCCACAGAATGAGTTGAAATTAGTCTGATAGCTCTTCTTTCCAAAGGAAACCAGTACTCTTTTAAGCATTTACTAATTATTTCTTCATCCTTCCCCTAGTAATAGGAACTTAGTTCAGAATTTTTTTCTTCTTTTTATAAAAATTTCTAATCTACAATACTTTCTAACTTTTGTATATACCTTGACAAGAACCAGAACCATGACAAGTTCTTATCCAGTAGAATGTTCAGTCACCAGTTCTTCAAACTTAAATGCCTCCAACCCAAAGCCTACTTTTCAAGGCTATTTGGTTTCAGCCCTTTTGACTTAGTAACCTAAAGTTGTTTGAAATATAATTGTAGGTGTTTTTTCCTTTCTTTGTTTACATTGCTGAAATTTTATCAAATGACTATCATTTTCCCCTCTTCTGAATTCTTCTGACTTATGTTACAGTAAACTATTAAGAATTTATTGTACACAAAGTGACCATTTCTTAATTCCTATATGCAGGATTAAGTGATTTATGATGAATATAAACTCTAGTAATAGGCTCTGTAGGCTATAAAAAAGAGAACGGACACTTAGGATTTTAATATACACGTGTTTAGTTAACAGGGTATTTAAGATGTTATCATTTAACTATCCAGATTTATGGAAGTGAAAATATCCTTTTTAAAGAGTTGTATATTTATTTTTAAAACCAGAATGTACTTAAGACTGACCTCCTCAGTTCACTGGGAACAGTTTTATCCCCCACTGTGGCATCTATACTGGAAATCAATAGTCAACTGAAGAATATTTTCAAGACTTTGTCGATTGTGGCTAATAAGGTAACGAATATTCTTATTATCTCATATTGTTAAGAAAGAAACTCCAAATGAATTCAAGGGACCCAGGACTTGTTAGTTGAGAAGTGTTTACATGCAGAACCCGTGGGTTATGAGAAGGAATCTGGAGGAGGGAGGAAGAGAGGATGCTGTGATCAGGATGCTGACCATTGATGTGGTCTGCAGAATCATGGCTAAGAAAAACGAGAGGAAATGATCTTCAAGCATCATAGCATACATAGCGGTCTGTCATATGGTGTGTGTACATATGTGGTTATACATACATATGTATGCATACCTACCTAAATATGGATAATAAAATACCTCTGCGTGCGTGCTGAGTCACTTCAGTCATGTCTGACTCTTGGCGAACCTATGGACTGTAGCGCACCAGGCTCCTCTGTCAGTGAGATTCTCCAGGCAAGAATACTGGAGTGGGTTGCCATGCCCTCCTCCAGGGGTGACTGCAGCCTACCAGGCTCCTCCATCCATGGGATTTTCCAGGCAAGAGTACTGGAGTGGGGTGCCATTGCCTTCTAGATGTGTTTAAAAATGGTAACAATCACCTCTCAGAGGTGGGAGTGGGACTAGGGTTCTAGGGGCTGGAGGGGAAAGGAAGGGACTTTTCTCTGCAATACTGTTTTCTACCTTTTCTATGTATTCAAAAAAGTAAAAATAAAAAACTTAGAACATTACAAAAAACAATTTTAGTTTTTTGGCTGTGCTGTGTCTTTGTTACTTCAAGGACTTTTTTCTCTAGTTGCGGTGAGCAGGGGCTGCCCTTGAGTTGTGGTGTGTGGACGTCTCATCGTGGGGCCTTCTCTTACTTGGAGCACAGGCTCTGGGTGCATGGGCTTCTGCTGCAGCGTGCTGGCTCCGTAGTTGCGCTTCTAGGCTCTAGAGCACAGGCTCAATGGCGGCTTGTAGGCTTACTTGCTCCGGAGCTTGTGGAATCTTCCTGGATCAGGGATCGAATCTGTGTCCTCCTTCATTGGCAGGTGGATTCTTTACCACTGAGCCACCAGGGAAGCCCCTAGGACATTTTTTTTTTTTAATTTAAGAAAAGAAAAAAAAAAACTTTTTTTTCTCTTAAAGATAGAAGATCAGAAGAAGGAAATGGATGGCTTTCTTAGTACATTGTGTAACAATCTACATGAACTCAAAGAAAATACAGTTTCTTCCTTGGCTGAATCACAGAAGCTGTGTGAAAACTTAACTGAAGACTTGAAGAAAACAAAGAAAATCCAATCACAGGTACATAGGTGATTTGAGTGTTAAAAGAAAGCTTTATGATCCCTGTTCCAGACTGAATGCTATATAACTAAATTAGAAACCTGAAAATACTGTCAGCACTTTTGCTTATAACAGTAGTTAATGTGAAATAAGAGTACTTCTCTTGATCAGTTAATATTTGACGATTTGCTACATTCAGAGTGCAGTGAGACAAGACAGTCCTTTCTTCATATCAAGAAGAAAGATGAAGCTGCAGAAATATTCCACTGGGAGTACAACTAGAAGAAAATGACTATAACATTTAAAGGGAACTTGTATCTACATTATAACCCGGGTGACTAGTGGTTCCAGCAGCACAGCAGCTGTAGTAGTGGCAGAAGGAAGCAAGCTTAGCAGGAGAGGAGAGCCAGAGAAGCAACAGGGAAAGCTACAGGCTGCGACAGATTTATGAACTCAGCCAAGAATGGTGGTGGCAGAGCCTAGCTGCCTCAGAGAAGACACGCTTTAGACAATACTTACGTGTATGGGCAGAAAAACTTGAGAACTATACTTGTGACTAATTCTGTAACAGTTTAGTTTCTGTTCTGTGGAAAGTGTAAAGCATTCCAACAGAGGGTTTTAATGTAGCTTTTATTTTTTTGCACCTATTCTGTTGATTGCTAAATGTAATAGTCTGATCATGACACTGAATAAATGTGTCTTTTTAAAAACAGTCTACTCTGAAGCCATTTTGGTAAACTACCCCAACATTGTGAAGTCACATTTCCTTCAGGGTGATGCTGGGTTCCAAATTTATTTACAGCCTGCTTGTGCGGAGAAACTCTTGTCTTCAGAAAGCTTGGTGTAGTTGAACTAACAGTTACTGTGTTATGACCTGGCGTTCACAGCTAAAAAGGTCACCCAAGCAAAGTCATGGAGTTTTTAGGTTACTAATATGATTGTTGGCACATGCTATGCAATATATCTAACTTGAATTATGGTGCCATGTAAAGTTCTAAATGGGAATGAAGTTTGTGAATCATCCATTATCATGTGTAATCATTTAATAACCTCTTGAGAGAATTCTTTGGTGTATAGTGCTTAGGACGCCATGCTTTTACTCTTGAGGCCCGGGATCAATCCCTGGCCAGGGAACTAAGATCCCACAAGCTGTGCACTGTGAGCAAAGAAACCAAACCAACCAAAACAAAAACACCCCTCTTGGATGGAATGGAAAAAAAATTAAAGCAACTTTTAAAATAAGATTGCTTCCCTAATTGATAAGCATAAAACTTTTCACACAAAAGGTTAGTATTGAAATTAGTACAAGTAATAGTTAACATTTATTGAGTAACTCACTATGTATTTATTCCTCCCACCAGTATAGATACAGGTTCAATTACTAGCTCAGTTTTCTAATGAGGAAACGGAGTCCTTGGGAACATCGGACAATATTTAGATCCCCTTATAGCTGTGGTGGTGATTATACTGCCTGAAAGGAATCCATTTTTGGAGGAGCTTTTCTATATGTTTCTAGAACATATTCTTGAAATTTGAAATTGCAGCAATTTCTTATACCTCTTCATAGAGTGTTTGCCTTAAACCTGTCTAGATCTTTTTAGGTATATATTCTGAGGAACACCTATGATGTGAGAAGTATTTTAGCATGAGTGACTTGACTTCCTTGGCTTAAAAGAAGTAGGTTTACTAACTGAGCTGTTTCTTACATATTCTAGAACTTGAGGTTAGCACTGACAAACCTGTTTACGTGTAGATAAATCTAATGCCTGCATTTCCCTCTACTTTGAGATTAGCAGAAATACTGACATTTTATTCAAAATCAGTGTGTTAAATGTGTATTGTCAGCTGCTGTGTTATTCAGAGATGTGTTTCAAGATGCCATATATGAGAAAATGATATCCAACTAGGTTCTATAAAATGTTTCAGCTATATTAGTTGACAGTATTTTTGGACTGCTTGACCCATTAGATTTTCAGCATTACTTTTCCTTCTAGTAAGTAGTGTTATCAGTTAAGAAGCAACTATGTGTATCTGTCAAAATGGTTCTCTTTTTGGTATATTTGGTTAGTTCTGAAGTACACTGAAAATAACTTGTTAACTTATAGTTAAAATAGCTTGCTAATTTAAAAGTTTGCTAATTTTTTTTTTTTTTTAAATGCCTGTAATATGATTATTCCTTTAACATCACTTCTGCTACCTTCCCCTGTTAGAGAGGTGGACTTAAAGATCTCTTATCAGGAATGTGTATCATTCTCACCTATGGGAAAATACTTTATATCAGTGTGGAGTAAAAAGTTTAACCATTATAATTTCAATCTTTTCCCTCCCCACACTTTTCTTACAGGAACTTTACCAGTTAATCAATCTTTGGGAGGAGAGATACTGTGATTTGGAGGAAAAGTGTAAAAACATCCAGAAACCACTTAGCAGTGTTCAAGAAAATACAGAGCAGTAAGCTGTTTTTAAATTTGCTTTAGCTTTTCTCTACCTGAAATTATTCCTGAATAAAAAGCTTAAATAGTACAAATACTATCAACCCATTTTCTCATATGTTTTATTATGTTCATTTTATCATCCTCATTTCCTCTCTCCCCCTTTCTCTGTAATATTATATATTATATTAAATAATTATATAATATTATATAGTACGTTAAAGTGATGTGAAGTGAAAGTTGCTCAGTCGTGTCTGACTCTTTGTGACCCCACCAGGCTTCTCTGTCCATAAAATTCTCCAGGCCAGAATACTGGAGTGAGTAGCTGTTCCCTTTTCCAGAGGAACTTCCCAACCCAGGGATCGAACCTAGGTCTCTCACAATGCAGGTAGATTCTTTACCGTCTGAGCCACCAGGGAAGCCCATATAGTTAGTATGTTGTATTATATAATATTGCCTTGAGGATGAACATTCTTTTGAATGACAGTGGATACAGATAATATTCTGAATAAATTACGGTCTTTGTAATCTCCACTTTCCCCCAAATACTTCAGTGTATATCCTAAAGACATAAGGTACTGTCTTATATAATAATTATTTTATTTAAAAATATTTTTAAATTTTATTGGAATATAGTTGATTTACAATGTTGTGTTAGTTTCAAGTATACCGCAAAGTGAATCAGTTAAACATGTACATATATCCCATTTCTTTTTAGAGTCTTTTCCCATGTATAGTATTACAGAATATTAGCTAGAATTCCCTGTGTATACAGTAGGTTCTTATTAGTTATCTATTGTAACAATTATTTTAAATTAGAAAGTTAATATTGAGAACTACTGTTATCTAATATACATACCTAATTCAAATTTTGCCAATTCTCTCACTAATGTTTTTTATAAGAAAAAAATAAAAACATATTTTCCTCCTGGTCCAGGATTCAATTCAGAGTCACACATTGCGTTTAATTGTCCTGTCTCTTTGAGTCTCCTTTAATCTGGAGCAGTTGCTTAGTCTTTGTCTTTCATGGCCTTTTCTTTCTCCATGAGCACAGAATATATTTAGTAGAGTGTCCCTTATCGGGGTGGCCTTCATGGTTAGTTGGAGTTGTCAAGAATAACACAAAAGTAGTGTGTTCTTAGTGCATCTCAGGTATCAAGAGGTTTAACTTTGATAATTTGGGTATAGTGTTGTCCTCTAGATTTCTCCCCTGTAAAGTTCCTTTGCAGTTAATAAAGAACTTAAGGAGAGATGCTTTGAAACTATGTAAGTATCCTGTTCTTCTTAGAATCCATTGATATGTGTGTCTGAAATAATTATGATAGTGGTTGTCAAATGATCTTTTTCTAATCCCATCATTCCTTCTAGATGTGTTAGCTGGCATTCTACTGAGAGGAAGAGCTTTCCCTTTCCCTTGCCATTTATTCTTACTCATTTATGTTATCATGTACTCATGGATTCTTTTATCCTCTGGGTTATAATCCACTATGTTTTTTTATTTTGATGCTCAAATTATCTCAGGTTTTTGTTTTGTTGTTGTTATCTTTTTTTTCTTTTTGGCTGTGCAGCGTGGCATGTCAGATCTTAGTTCCCTGAAGAGGGATCAAACCTGTGTGCCCTGCAGTAGAAGCATGGAGCCCTAACTGCTGGGCAGCCAGGGAGCTCCCTGTCCCAGTTTTGACTAGTGAGAGCCTCTTCAAGTTGTCTTCTGTGTCCTTTTGATATGATCTGTCTTTTTTGAGGGGTCGCCAAGAATCAGACACAACTGAGCAACTAACAGACAAGACACATAGCATCTTGTACTTTCTTAGCTCCAGCTCTAAAATCATAGTAATAGAAACCAAGATCTGGGCACTAGATGTTCTTACTGCTGCTGGGGTGTCATTTCTTCTAAGGCTTCTCAGGTGGACATAGCTGGAAATTTATGTGTGAATGTGTGCATATATGTGCACATAAGTACCTTTTCAGTCCATATTTGTGCTGCTTTTTCAGACTGTGAGAAACTTGGCTTTCATCCACAATATATTTACATATTTGCTCAATTTTAGAATACATATTAAGTAATTTAACAATTTCTAACTCATATGCATGATGAAATATATATTTACTAATTAGAGCAGGGTTTGGCAAAGTATGACTCGGCTGGATGCCTGCTACTGCAGATAATTTTATTGACATATCCATGTTTGTTTATTTTGTCTGCCAGTTTGTTTATGTCTTGCCTTTGGCTGTATTTAGCTGCTTTTGTACCGCAAAGAGTATATCAAAGACTACTTGTTAGCCTAAAATATTTGCTATCTGGATTTTAAAGAAAAAGTTTGCTGATTCCTGCATTAGTGTTTAATGTTACTTTATAGTTCACTGCTTGCCAGCCTCATATCCTTATCATATAGCTCAATAAGACTTATGTTTTCTTTTAAAAGTTTTATAATATTATGTAAGATTTAAATCCATGAGTTTTTTTTTTTTTTTTTAATTTGGCCATACCACGTGGCTTGCAGTAATTTAGTTCCCTGACCAGGGATCAAATCTGAGTCTTTGGTAGTAAAAGTACCAAGTCCTAACCATTGGACTGCCAGGGAATTCCTCATGATCTGGTTTTTAATTTTTTGTTTAAGGTGTGGGGTTTGTCAAGATTTTTGCCTGTAGATATTATAAACTCACAAGGGTAAAAATATTATGATATTTACCCCTATTTTTACCCATTAAATTGTTCCTTCCTGAAGTTTCAAGCTTTCTTGTTTGGAGAACTTCCTTTAGTCTTTAGGGTAGGTCTGCTGCCCACAAATGCTGTTTTGCTTTGTCTGACAATATCTTGATTTTCCTTTCATTCCTGAACAGTATTTTCACTGGCTATAGAATTCAGGGTTGACAAGTCTTTTCTTTCCACACCTGGAATATGTTGTTTCATTTCCTTTTGGTCTCCAAGAGATGAGAAATCCACAGTTACTCAAATCTTGTTCATGTATAGCCAGTGTCTCTGTACCCGCTTTCAAGATATTTTCTTTGTTCTTAGTTTTTAAACGCTTGATTATATTGTGTTCGCTTATGTATTTCTTTGATTCAATCATCTTTGGGTTTGCTCAGCGTCTTGAAGGTGGCACTAGTGGTAAAGAACTGGTAAGAGATGTGGGTTTGATCCCTGGGTCAGGAACATCCCCTGGAAGAGGGCATGGCAACCCACTTCAGTATTCTTGCCTGGAGAATCCCATTGACAGAGGAGCCTGGTGGGCTGTGGTCCGTGGGATTGCAAAAAGTCAGACACAACTGAAGCAACCTAGCAGCAGCTTCTTGAATCTGTAGACTTATGTCTTTCACCAGACCTTGAAATTTTCATCCTTTTTTTAAAAAACCAAGATTGATCAATTGATTTTTTTTGGCCTTGGCACACAGCTTGTGGGATCTTAGTTCTCCAACCAGGGATTGAACCCCAGGCCATGGCAGTACCAAGTCCTAACCATTTGACTACCAGGGAACTCCATTACGTCTTTGAACATTTTTCAGCACTGTATTTTTTTTCTCCTCTGATTCTAGAACTTTGATGACATAATGTTCGGTTTTATTTTTTTTACTGTGGTCCCATAGTTCTCTGAGACTATAGATACATAGTCTATTTTCTCTTTGATAAGATTGAGTAAATTCTATAATCTGTCTTTATGCTCACTGACCCTTCTTTTGTCCTGTTTAACCTACTGTTGAACCCATTCAGTGAGATGTTTTATTTCAATTACTGCTTTTTTTCAGTTTTAAAAGTTCCTTTTACTTCTTTTTAAAAATCTCTTCTATTTCTTTGTTAAGATTCTCTATTTTCTAGATGTATTTTAATTGCTCATTGAAAATTAAGATTCTTTCTCTTTTTTCTAGATGTATTTTAATTGCTCACTGAAAACATTTTTATGATGGTTGATTAAAATCTTTATGAAATTGTTCCAACATTTGAATTATCTCAGTGTTGGTACCTGTTGTCTTGACTCATTCAAGGTGTGATTTTCCAGAGCGGTTTTCAGTTGTTTCCTGAACATTTTGTTTATTATGTTAGGTGATTCAGAACCCTATTTAAATCTTTTTTAAGTGGGAAGGTCTTGGCCCACCGTTTGGGGCTGTGATTCCAATAACAATTTAATTTTCAGAGCCCTAGTAGTTTTATTATGTCATGCTTCATTCCTGTGCTACCTATATGAGAAAAATCTGTATTCTGCTTTTGATGAATAGTGTTCTAATCATGTCATTTAGGACAGTTGGTAGTGCTATTCAGGTCACCTATATCCTTACAGAGTTTCTGTTTACTTGTTCTACTAATAAAGGGGTATTGAAATTGATTTTAATTGTAGATTTGTCTATTTCTCTTCTCAGTTCTGGCAGGTTTTTGCCTCATATAAGTGATACTCTGTTGTAGATGCATACACAGTAGGGATGATATATCTTGGAGAATTTACCTTTGATTATTATGTATTAATAGAGTCCCTTTTTATCTGTCATAATTTTATCTACTTGGTCTGAAATTAATACAAAATCTTCTGGCTCAGATGGTAGAGTTTGCCTACAGTGCAGGAGACCTGGGTTCGTTTCCTGGTCTGGAAGATCCCCTGAAAAGGAAATGGCTACCTACTCCAGTATTCTTGCCTGGAAAATCCCATGGACGGAGGAGCCTGGCAGACTACAATCTGTGGGGTTGCAAAGAGTCACACTGGACTGAGCAACTTCACTTTCACTTTTTTTCAATACAAAGTGTCAGTTTTCCAATGACTGCTATTTGCATAATATAGCTTTCTCCATCTCTTTAGTTTTGAAGTAAGTCTTTATATTTAAAGTGGCTTTCTTATAGACAGCATATAATTGGGTCTTGCTTATTTTTTTTTTAATCAAATCTAACAATGGATGGCTTTTATCTGGTGTGATTAGACCATTCTCATTTAAATATTGGTATGGTTGGATTAAAACCTACCATTTTGTCATTTTCTATTTGTTGCATCATTTGTGCTTCGTTTTCATTTTTTCCTTTCCTAATTTAAGTCAAGCATCTTTATGTTTTCATTTTATCTCCCATTGACTTGTCATTCATGCTTTTAAAATTACTTTTCCTAAGATTAATAATATATATTTTAAAATAATTTTAATCCACCTCCAAATAGTTTGCTGTTTCATGTATAATAAAAGGCCTTAATAGTATATTCCCAATTCCTCCTTCCTATTTCATATGCATTGTTTTCATGTCTTTTACTTATACATATGTTATATTTACCCAGTACATTGTTCCTCTGCTTTATCTGTTTTCTTTCTTAATATGGCTTCTAGAAATTTTTAAATTGTGTATATGACTCATATTTCTATTGAATGACGCAGCTCTAGAATTCTGGATGTCACCTCTCCTACTACTAGCTCCTGTCATCAGTTTTTCAGTTCTGTTGTTGGTCCTATTCATTATATCATGTTCCATTCTGATTTCCATTTTCTAGATTCTGAATCTAGGAATCATTTCCCCACTTTTTATTTCTAGGGGGTTGTGATTCCTTGAGGGGATGGATTTGTGTCAATAACCTGCAAGCTTACCACTTAATTCTCTTTTCCTTTTTCAATTATTTCCACTTTGTCTGTAGCTGAACTTTGGTTTTGGGCAGATTTGCTTCCCCACTTGATTTGCTCACATGGTGTACCATCTAGTGGTGAAAGTGAAAGTGACGTCACTCAGTCATGTCCGACCCTTAGTGACCCCATGGACTGCAGCCTACCAGGCTCCTCCATCCATGGGATTTTCCAGGCAAGAGTACAGGAGTGGGTTGCCAAAGGGTAACCTTCATTCCCCAAAGTTTAATTCTGCTCCTATGATATGACTTTGAATGCTATTGATATTATAGGGAACTTTAAGGAGAGAAGGATGCCATTGATGAATTTTAAATATATATTTTGATATTAGTTTCGTATCAGCATTATGTTACATTGCACTATATGTGCTATATGTATAATTTGTCACATCTCAATATACTTGTCTTTTAATTATTAGAAAGTTTTATAATTGACTTTGTTCTATAATATTTATAGTTTTTTATTTATTTTGTGTCATAGACAAGGCAAAACTGCTTAAGAACAGAATGCCTTAACTGATTGTGGACAGTTTAGGGACTGTAAACAAGAGGCTGCAGGCAATAGGAGATGTTCTTAAGTAACATAATTCAGTTGTTGTTTAGTTGCTAAAGTTGTATCCAGCCTTTTTGCAACCCCTGGGACTATAGCCCGCCAGGCTTCTCTGTCTATGGGATTTTCCAGGTAAGAATACTGGAGTGGGTTGCCATTTTCTTCTCTAGGGGATCCTTCCAACCCAGGGATTGTACCCTCATCTCCTGCACTCTAGGTGGATTCTTTACCACTGAGCAACCTGGAAGGAGTAATACACTTAGGCAGAGTTCGTTTTAATAACCATGTAGTTAATATTCTAAGAGGTGTGAAGTAAAGTGTCACATCTGGAAAAGGGCTGAAAAAAGTTTTATAAGAAAAGAGATATTTTCAAAAATCATTTAGGCACAGATGTGATATCAGTCTGCTGTGAAAAGACAAGAACTTGAACTCTAGAATAAGACTATTTAGGTTTGAATATTCCATTTTTGAGCTGTGTGATCTTGGGCAAGTTATGTGTCCTTTGAGTCTTAGTTTTTAATCTTAACAATATTATTCTCTTTTCCTGTAGGAAATCTAAAGATATAATTAGCAAAACAACTTCTCACAGTGAAAAACTTTGTGCTGATTTTGATGATTTGTCAAAGGAACTCAGACATTTTAACCAAGAAGGTACAAAATTGGTTGAAGAGTCTAAGAAACACTGTGATAAACTCAGTAGCAACCTCGAAATAATTTCTAAAGAGACCGAACAGAGATGCGAGGCTCTGAACACAAGCACACTTTGTTTTTCCGAACAGTGGGCATCTTGGTTAAGTAAAAGGCAAGAGGAACTTCAGAACTTATTGAAGGTAATTACTTTGTAACTGGAACCTCCCTTGGGGAGAACAGTGATAATCAGAAAATTTTATATTCTTGGCTAAGAATTGGCTTCAAAACACATGCTAAAGTATAATGAATAACTTAAAATTGTAAGGATAACAGTTGGTATGCTTATACATCATCTTGTTTCACATATACGTTTCTTAGATCTCCAGATGATTTAACATTTGTCTGATCTGTCCTATATCTAGCTTTGGTTTTTGATTTGTTAGTTACTTTGGTTTAGAGCATGCTGTCTTTTGGTATATAATACTTTTCACTTATAAATGACTTTTACTTTTGTCCGGGTACATTCAAACCTGTTACTGCTTTAAGTATTTAGGATATTGTTCTGGTTACTCAGAAGATATCTGATAGGTTTGTGGGTTTGCTTGAACTTAACATTTGCATGAACCCTTTGTGCCTTGGTTTTTCTTCTGTGCAATGAAAGGATTTTACTACTGTTCTTAGAAATTAGGTAAAAGAACTTAAGTGTTTTAAGCCATATAGCCTATTTTCACAAAAAGGAACCATGACTAGTAGAAAAATAGGTAATTTCAGGTTTGGAACAGGAAATATACCAGATGAGCCTATAGATCTTGTCATACCAGAAAGTAAAGATGCTGTTAAAGATTAATGGAATTGTCTCAAAAAGACTGAGGAGCCAACCTGAGACACTCACTTATTTAGAGGTGGTACAATTTGAGCAATAATTGCTACAGTAGATTAAGATATTATCAAATATGTTAAAATTGATAAATTCATAAAAATTTCATTAGTCTCCTTTGGATCATGCTAGGGAAGCAGTAAATTATTCTAAGAAGTGGTAAATGAAGGGAAACAATTGAAAGGTCATCTGTCTTTCCTGAAAGAACTGTCTTGGTTTAGCAGGGTAATGGATGACACAAAGTGTTTCAAAGAAGAATTCCAGCTAGTAAAAGGCAGAAGAAATGATAGAATTAGGATATCACCATCTTGCAAAACCCTTAGTAAAATAATCCTTGTGGACATTAGTGACTGCATACACCATCTGAGCAAAAGCTGATGTGAGATCTTTAGAACTAAGAAGGTGACCATACTCAAATACACTGGTTGATTTTTTACCGTGCAGCTTGTGAGATTTTAGTTTCCCAACCAGGGATTGAACCTCGGCCCTTGGCAGTGAAAGCACAGCATCCTAACCACTGGACAACCAGGGAATTCCCCATACCAATTAATCTTAACGTGAGAGACACAACCAGGCATTATGTACTTTCAGTACCACCTATGCAATATTCTTGCCAAAAAGTTAAAACCTGGTCTAGATCAAGCCTTTTTAGATCTAACTAATTTGTAGAAGATACAGAGGACAAATGAACATGTGAAAATAACAGAGGTGCAATTGAACATATCTAATAATTGAGATACTCAGTAGAGCACAAATATCTGGTTTCTTCAATGAAATTTTCTTTCAAAGCAGAAAGTATGGATAACCTATATGAAAAGAGTGTTCAGACCTAGAAGACCTTAAGCCCTGGTTTGCCTAGGATAGCCCTTGTTTATATTTATTGCACTGGGGTAATTATCATTAATGGCCCTTTTTACTCTTAGAATATCTCAGTTTTGATGAAAAATTATATAATCACTTACTTAAGACTTATCAACCAAATCTAATGATGAATTCTGATTCAAACAAATCTGAAAAACATGAGAGAACTCGTGAAATTTAAACACAGACCAGACATTTGATGTAAAGAAAGGAATGCTAAATTTTTTAGATGTGTGTTCAGTTCAGTTCAGTTGCTCAGTCGTGTCTGACTCTTTGCGACCCCATAGACCGCAGCACGCCAGGCCTCCCTGTCCATCACCAACTCCTGAAGTTTTCCAAAACTCATGTGCCTTGAGTCAGTGATGCCATTTAGATGTGAGAGTGGTCTTAAAAGTTCTTAACTCTTGGAGAAGTACACGATGCAAAAGGATAAAATGACACAGAAATTGCTTCAGAACTGTCTTGATGGAGAGCAGGAGTAACTGGCCAGTCTTAATTGACCTATATCCCATGCAGTAATAAACAGTGAGGCTGGGTAGTGAATATAAAGGGATTATTAGTATTACTATTTATACTTTTATGTGTGTTTCTAAAACCTTTGTTATGGAAAATTTCAAGGTAAGTTAAAATGTTGCATAAAACACGGGCAACTTTGATCTTAGTAATAAAATCTCATTTGCATCATTTACAGGTTGTAAACCAAGGCTGTGAGACTTCAAGTTTAGAGATTACTGAACAATTAAGTGGGCATAAAGCAGCTAATGAGAACCAGCAAAACTTTTTTCTCAGTCAGATAACTACTGATGAAGAAGAACTAATGACACGAAGTCAAGAACTTAATAAAACCGTAAAAATAGGTTTGACTAAGCTTAACTGCTTTCTACAACAGGATCTGAAACTGGATATCCCAACAGGTACTTTTAAAGGGGAATTGAATTTAAAAATTTTTGAAGTTGAATTCAACTGTATACAGTGCTAGTTGTTCCTAGAAACTAGGTCCTGCCATTCCCTGACACAGATTTACCATCTCACTCTGATTAATTCCAATATGGAAAAACTGGAATCCTAAAGTAGGTTTAATCAAGCATTAGATGACATACATGGCATATACTCCCAGAAACTTGGGCAAACATAATTCAGTAAAAGTTTACAAACATTCAGGCAACTGGCTTTATTAAGAGAGCATATTTTAGAAATATGCTAAAGAGAGCACAAAAAGAAAGCCTACCATCTATCTAGCAGTTTATAAAAGGACATTTTAATACCAAAAATGGAAGAATGTAATTAAATAAATCTAGTTTAATGCAAGGTTTACCACACTGTACAGTTTTTATGTGTACCTCTCCTTTTGTCAGGGACTGTTTAGACTGGCATTCAGGAATTACCATTTAGATTGGCATTCAGGAATCACCATTTGGGGAGGTCAGAGCCGTATAAGCTATAATGTATTCAGGGAGGCCTTCATGAAAGAAGGTGTAACAAACTGTTTAACACAGGATGAGTAATTGAGTTATTCATTAGGTTGCGGTAGTGGTGACACTCTGTAAATTTACTAAAAATCATTGAGTGTATTTTGTGGTATGTAAATTATACTTTAAAGCAGTTTTTGTGTTTTTTTAAGCAATTATAAAAGGAGATGTCACTAAAGGATGCCAGTTAATTTTTTTTTCCCAAGACTCTTGATATTTATTATCCATTTTTCAATGAAATCAGAAATATAAATGTTAAGTGAAAAGGCCAGTGCCCATGTACATTATGAGAACATGAATTAGTATAAAGAAGTGTTAACTGGTTAATATTTACTTTCCACCAAATTTACAGTAAAATGATTATTCCTATCTAACTGATCATGCTGAGAAAATTGTGTCTTGTTCCAGTAATGTTGCCATCTTTTTCAGAACACTCTGAATCCTTTTAGAGCCTACAATACACCTTCTGTAGGTGGAAAGTTTCATGTTTTGGCATAGGTTGGATCTTGGAATTGGTTGAGTTGTCAATTTAGGAAATATTTTAAGCAACATATGCCTGACCGATAACAAAATTGATTCTCATATGTGGCAGTGGTTATATTTTTGGAAGACAAAGACTTACTGGGAAGTATAAGTTTTAGCATTAAAAAAAATGCTGGGAGAGAAGTTCAAGAGGGAGGGGACATATGTATAACTATGACTGATTCATGTTGATGTATGGCAGAAACCAAGACAATATTATAAAACAATTATTTTTCAATTAAAAATAATTATTTTTATTAAAATTAATTAAGCCACATTAAAAAAATGTGGCTTACTCATAAGCCACATTTCAATTTTTACCACTTATGTCCACTAAAGGTACGACCCCACAGAGGAAAAATTATGTATACCCATCAACACTGGTGAGAACCCAGCCACGTGAACAGCTCCTTGATCAGTTGAAAATGAAACAGCCTGAACTGTTAACAACGCTAAACTGTTCAGAAAACAACAAAGAGACTAGTCAGGTAAAATTTATTTTAGGCATCATAATTTTAGAATTCTCCCATAAACTTTTTTAAAAATTTACCTTTATTTATTTATTGTATTACTTATTTTGGCTGTGCTAGGTCTTCGTTGCCGCATGAGGGCTCTCTAGTTGTGACAATCAGAGGCTACTCTCTAGTTGTGGTGGCATCTCTTGTCGCAGAGCCAGGCTCTAGGTGTATGGTCTTCAAGAGTTGGGGCATGTGGGCTTAGTTGCTCCTTGGCACGTAGGATCTTCCTGAACCAGGGATCCACCCGATGTCCCTGCATTGCAAGACGGACTCCTAGCCACTGGACCACCAGGGAAGCCCTAGACAGTGTTTATGTTGTGTTTATTATGTGCTCGACATTGTTCTGAGCATTTTACATATATATTTACTTAGTTAATTCTCTCAGTAACTCCATAAGGTGAATGCTAGTACTATCCCCAGTTTAACAGGTGAGGAAACTAAGAATTACCTAGTCCCAAATCACAAGGATGGAGCTGGAAGTAGAACGTAGAGAATCTCCACAATCTGTGCATTTAACTATAGTAATTATAGAAAAGTTGGGAAATTGGAACGTAACAAAGAAAGTAAAAAGTAAACTATAATCTCTTTATTCTGAGATTATCACATTTAACACTTTATTATAGGTACTCCTCTATGTGAAAACATAATGGGAATTATTTTTATTATTTTGTAGACTTTCTGCTAATTTTGTTGAGGTTTAACTTTTAAGTAACGGACATTGTGTCATTTTTCAAAGAAAACTGCCTTGTGTGAAGATTTTATTTTAACCCCATCCCTGCCATATGAAGATTTTTAAGCCCTGGGAATTTATCAATTCATCTAGCTTCTTATTTTAGGACTTGGATGAAGAAAATGCGGTTCTGGTGCTCACTGTTGAAGAACCTCTAACTCAGGAACCATCTGTAGATACTAGTTTGGATTGTTCATCAAGTGGAGGGGTTCCATTTTTCCAGGTACCTGATTGTATCTTGTTAGATAACCCTTCCACATCTAACGTAAATCTGTCTTTTGCTATTCGATATAAAGGCATCGCTCTTGATGGATGGAACAGGAAAAGTATTTTAGTCATTCTTTTGGGATGGCTTGTTAACTTTTCTGGTTTAAAGAATTTACACAAGTATGATAATTGATTAGGGTTTTTTTTTGGTAGGATAAATAAACGCAAAATTTGACTTATCCCCATCCTTGGCTGGTAATCTTCTGTTGTTATTCTTACCCCTTTTCTACTTCCTCCATACTCAGAATGATACTAAAAGCAGTCATTTCTTTCTTCCCTCCACCTTTGACATGGATGTCCTGGAGCCTATCTCTGCCCACAGTCAGACTTTGAAGGCTAAGATGTTTAAGTTGAGACTAAATGCCTCTCTGGTTAAATGACTGAGTCTCCTGCCTGAGGCTTTTCTCCTATTAACTATTCTCCCAGGTAGCTTGCACTTCTCACCTGCCTTGATCTTGAGCATTTACATCCTGTGCCCTCTCCTTCCCCCTTTTCACCACTTTTGGGAGTATGACACTCTTAACTGTCTAATCTTTCCCTCTCATTTAAAGGCATAAGCCTAGACAGAGTCTGTGAAGTAAGAATTTCCTTACATAGGATGTTAATGTCTACATTTTATATCATAGTTGAAGTGTTGCTTCTGATGTGTCTATGCTTCCACCATGATCTAAAGATTCTCCATTCCTATTAGGCTGTTAAATTAAGCTATTAGGTTCCTATTAACCTATTAATCTGAGCTATTCTAGTTCAGATTCTATTAAATTCCCCTCTCTCTGCATCAAGGCAATTTTATCCTCCAAATCTTCCTACCTTTTGCTTTCTTCTTTACTATTAGAAAACACTAGATATATTTCTATTTTTCAACCCTCTCTTCTATCTTATAAAATGAAGAAAAGAGGGAAAGTTAAGAGAACTTTAGTGACTGGTTAATCCCTATTTGAAAATTCTTTCATTAGTACAGCATATGATGTTCTGAAGGCTAGGCTGAGTGGTTCAGTTATGGCAAGGAAGTTCCTACAGTGCCAGAAAAGACTTGGGATTGGATTTTAGACCTTTAGCCAAAGTCCAGAAATTATTTTTTTCTCTGATATCTATCTGATTTGGGGAAGTTTTCTAGGTTAGAAACTCTAAAGTTGCTTTACAGTTTGTCTAAGAATTGATGAGTGGGTCTATAAGAAAAGTCATCAGTTACCTAAAGCTCTCTAAGGGCAAGTACAAGGATTCCAATGAAGTATTCCCAAATGAAAAACATGAAATAAGTTTTTTAAAAGATAAAATATAGGTTAAATAAAAAGTATCTTGAGATAGCCTATAGATTTATGCTTAAAATAGAATTACCTCTTTTTGGGGGGGCAGGGGGCCTGCATCTTGCAGCCCTTGGGATCTTAGTTCCCTGACCAGGTACTGAACCCTGGCCCTTGCAGTGAAAGCAGGAGTCCTAAGCCCTGGACTGCCAGGGAAGTCCCAGAATTGCCATTTTTGTACAATAGCCCATCTTTGTTTCCCCAGAGCAAGATTGCTAGCAGCAGCACTATTGACACTTTGAGCTGGCTAATTCTTTGTTGTGGTGACCTGTCCTGTGTATTATGTGGCATTCATTAGCAGCTTCCCTGGCTTCTCTCCACTGAAAGTAGTACCCCTCTAGCTTTAACAATCAAAAATGTCCTCAGACATAAGCAAATGTCCCGAGAGGCAAAAATCTCCCTGTTGATAGCCATGGCCCTACAGTAAAATCTGTAATTATTTTTTTGGAAAACCATACAGGAAATTAAATTTCTTTCTCAAACATACCCCACACTTGGTGATAGAAGGCATTCATTTCTACTTTCCAGGCAAAGTGTTGCCTCAAATTTGTGCTGAGTTTTCCACACCTAATTTCTTCCCTATAACCCAGAGAACTTTGAAAATAGAATATGATTAATATGTGTCACATGTTACTTTATATTGACTTAATTTTCTCCCTTAAATCCACAGCATAAAAAATCACATGGAAAAGACAAAGAAAACAGAGGCACTAATCCACTGGAGAAGTCTAAAGTAGAAGAAATCATAGAACAATCTGTTACGAAGAGCAGATTACCTCTACGAGCCCAGAACAATGTTTAGTTAACTTGAGGATTTGGTAATTTTACTTTTTAAGGAAAATGAAAAATAAAACCTGTAACCCCAGAATTTGAGCCTTGTGTGTAGATTAAAAATGAGTAGAAATTATCAAGGCAGTACTGTAAATATAGTTGAATTTACTGTCTACCTATTTTTCTGTCATTGCTGTAGTTCCTTCTATGTTAAGTTGGATTTCATTTGAGATTTGCATGGAGTAAATATGTATTTCTAGCTTTTGATATAAAATAGCTCTTTCAGAACAAATAAAAAATGTTTTCTTGTATATTACTAAATAGCAGATAGATGCTACAGTGTTCTTTTAGGCTTGAACTTATATAGGTAAATATCATCAGCACTTGGTCTTAGGAAGGCCATATCCTTTCTTTTCTTGCTATGATTGAATTATGTTTATCTTTCCTTGCTTCCTTCCCTAGACTTTTTTATTCTGCCTTCTCAGCTCACTTTCTCCCTTTTTATTTGTCACCAAACCATTTGTAGAGCTAGAAAATGGTATCTATCCATTATTATTATGAGATAGCCAGAGTTTTATCTAGAAATCTTTGACACTTTTCTGTGGTTATCTCTCAAATCACTGTCAACAGTAAACATAACCCTGGAAATATCCCATCAATATTTTTGTTTGCCCTTAGATGTGAAAAAGCATCTTTCCTTTATGAGGCCTAACATATTAGCCCCTACAGAGTTCACAAAAAGCCATTCTCCCGGAATATAGATTGCTATTATGGGAGAAAAACCCTGAGTTCTGATTAATGGCTCTGTGACCCCATTTTAAGGCCTATGTCTTCTGCAAAAGGTCACACTGATTTAAGGGCTTTTTGAAGCTATTGATTATGAGTGTAATTTATATTCTTTTGTTTACTTGGTGAAACTTTTTGTTGTTCTTTGTATATAATAAAATGTGTGTATATATTTTTCTCTACTGAAATCTTAACCCTTCATTGAAGGTCCCTGATATTTTTTTGATCTAGCACCCACATTTCTGGAAGTTGGGATGTTTCAGCATGAAGAACCAGAGCACTTAGAATATATGCAAAGAATAAATTTGTACCCACATCAAGTTAAATGTAGAAATTCAGAGTTTGATTTTGATAACTAAGTAAAACCAAGCCCTGTTGGAGAATTAGAAAATGTGCTACTTCAAGGAACTCAATTTGCCTTGCAGAGTATTATCTTAATAAAAATGATCATATAATTTCTCTGCAAAATCAGATGTCAATACAAGCTATGAATAATATCTAATAAAAATAAGCTACCCTCGGTAAATCCATGATTAATAAATTTGATCTCTACATTAACTTGCTTGTCTCATTATTTCTTATTTTGCAGTGGGTATGTTTACAGAGTTAAGCAAGTTGTATTAAAATCCCTAAAATAAACTTCCGCCCAGGTACCAGCAAGGAAGAAAGGCCTTGGTAAACATCCCAGCTTTCAGTTGCACTCCACGGGGCTACACCTTAGTGTGAGATGAGTGAGAAACAGATTGGCCCTCACAGGACCTGAAGCCCAGCTTTAAGCCATCTCATTCCCAAACTGTTTTAAGGTTATCTAGGAATGCTAATGCAGCTGGTTGAACAGCCTGCTGCTGCTGCTAAGTCGCTTCAGTTGTGTCTGACTCTATGCAACCCCATAGACGGCAGCCCACCAGGCTCCGCCATCTTTGGGATTCTCCAGGCAAGAATACTGGAGTAGGTTGCCATTTCCTTCTCCAATGCATGAAAGTGAAAAGTGAAAGTGAAGTCGCCAAAATAAATCAGGAGAATTTTAACATCTAGAGCCTTAAATTAACTTAGTACATTTTAATATACATTGTGAAGCACTCAAAAAGTAACCCTCAGCAAAAATAGAGTAGGTAGCTTCAAGGACCCATCATTCCTCCTCAGAGATGAAAACATTCAGAAATAATTTTGTCATAACTTGGAAACACAGAAGTTTATAGAACCAAGCAAATGTATGAGGAACAAAGTAACCTAAAAATTAGGAAAGCCTTTTGGTGTTTTACTTGCCCTTGCTCCATCCCCCTTCCCAGCACTGTGGTAGTCTTGAAGACAGGCAGAAGCCCATGGTTCTCAGAGTGGGACCTTGTTCCCTGGTCCTGAAGAAGCTTAGGCAGTTTTAATCTCAAAAAGTTGTTGAAACCTGTTGAGGCCAACATGAAGGACTAAAGCAAGGCACTTTAGTTTCAGCTAACTCAACTTAGATTGAAAAATGGTAGGCGTTTCTCGAAAATATTGTAAGCAAATGACCTGCTGCCATGTTTGGCAAAAGATTACAGTTGAGGTAAATAAAGGTGTGCCCAAAGCCTGAGAGGAAATAATGGGAGAGAATTTCCGAGGGAAATCAGGCTGTTCAAAAACAACAGCATACTAGGGAACTGAGAAAGTCATCTATGTTTAGGGCAAGTTGCATGCTTAGAGAAGACCTGAGAAGACCTCTAAGTGTTCACTGCTGGCTGAACTCAGCTCAGCACAAGTAGGAAGTGAAGGCTAAGCAGATTTAAAAATGATCTAGCTAAGCACTAAAGGAGTGTTCCAATATAGCCACTCTACAAAGACTGGGAGGAGGTTTTTTCCCCTTTTGTTGTCTTTTAATTCTTGTCATATATATTTTTGCCACCAGCATTCAAGGAAGTCTGTCAATACTAGGTGAATATAAGCAAAAAAGTCTTCAAAGAAAAGTCAAGTGAGACTACAAAAAAAGTTGAGAAGTCACTAAACTGCTACAGCTCACAGCAAGGAACAAAGACAAACCATGAGGCATGAAGACTCTGATTGCCAAACTTGCCATAATATTCAAATGTTAAGTTTTCAACAAAAAAAGGAATTTTGCAAAGTATGGCTCATTCGCAGAAGAAATTAACAAACTTGCTGAGGGAACATAAACTTTGGACTTTCAATCAACTGTCTCAAATATGCTCACAGAGCTAAAGGAATCCAGTAAGTTGTCTCAACAAATAGAGAATATCAGTGAAGAAACTGTAAAAAAGAACCATACAAATCTGGAGCTAAAAACTACTACTACTACTACTACTACTACTAAGTCACTTCAGTTGTGTCCGACTCTGTGCGACCCCATAGAGGCAGCCCACCAGGTCACAAGAGGCTTCCAATAGTATATATGAACAGGCAATTGAAAGCCAGTGAGCTTGAAGCTAAGTCAATTGAAATTGTCCAGTTGGAGAATCAGGAGGGAAAAAGAATGAAGGACAAATAGAATTTAAGAGACCTGTAGAGCATAATGAAACACCATTTGCAAAAAGGAAGTACCAGAAGGATAGAGAAAGAAAGGAGCAGAAAGAATACTTGAAGAAATAATGGCTGAAAACTCAGATTTGCTAAAACACTCAAAGCTGCATATCCAAGATGCTCAACAAGTCCAAACAGTATAAACTGGAGATCCACAAGACACATTATAACTGAACTGTTAAAACTGAAGACAGAATCTTGAAAGCAGCAAGAGTATAGCCTTCAGGAAAATGCAAATTAAAACCACAGCTAGATATCACTTCACATCCACAAGAATAGCTGTAGTAAAAACAAAGTAACAAAAACAACAAAAATAACTTCCCTGTTGGTCCAGTGGCTAAGACTCTGCACCTTCACCGCAGGGGGCCCCAGGTTTGATCCCTGGTTGGGGAACCCAAGATCCTGCCTGATGCACAGTGCAGCCCAAAACAAAAAATAACAAGTGCTGGTGAACACAGTGGAAACCCTCATATGCTGCTTGTGGGAATGAAAAATGTCAGTCACCGTTTAAAAAGAGCTTGGTGGTTCCTAAACAAGAGAAACGTAGAATTACCATTTGACCCAGCAAATCTACTAGATAGCTATCCAAGAGAAAATAAAAAATTTATCCACACATCTGTACACAGGTGTTCATGTTAGCGCTGCTGCTGCTGCTGTCGCTTCAGTCGTGTCCTTCCCTATGTGACCCCATAGACGGCAGCCCACCAGGCTCCCCCGTCCCTGGGATTCTCAAGGCAAGAACACTGGAGTGGGTTGCCATTTCCTTCTTCAATGCGTGAAAGTGAAAAGTGAAAATGCTATGAACAATACAACATAAAATGGATAAAATACATATAATGGATTATTACTTAGCCATAAAAATAATGAAGTGCTGATACCTGCTACTGTGTGGATAAACCTTGAAAAAAAAATGCTAAGTGAAAGAAGTCAGATGCCAAAATTCATAGAAGGAATGATGCTAAAGCTGAAACTCCAGTACTTTGGCCACCTCATGCGAAGGGTTGACTCATTGGGAAAGACTCTGATGCTGGGAGGGATTGGGGGCAGGAGGAGAAGGGGATGAAAGAGGATGAGATGGCTGGATGGCATCACGGACTCAATGGACATGAGTCTGAGTGAACTCCGAGAGATGGTGATGGACAGGGAGGCCTGGCGTGCTGCGATTCATGGGGTCGCAAAGAGTCAGACACGACTGAGCGACTGAACTGAACTGAACATTTGTATGAAATATCCAGGATAGGTAAATTCATAGAAGCAGATTGGTGGATGCCAAGGTTGTTTTGAGTTGGGAGAAAGGGAGTGATTGCTTAATGAGTGTGGACTTTTATGATGTTGGAAATGTGTTGGAACCAGGTAGATGTGGTGGTTGTACAACACTGTTAATATACTAAATCCCATGGAATTATTTTTTTTAACTAAAAATTTTGAGGTATAATTGGCACATATTCGTTTAATTGTACAACAATTTGATATTTGTATACACTGTAAAATCACCACAATAATTCTCACAATTATTCACTTTATGTGATTTTGACCTAAAAATAAAAGCCTTTCAAAATATAAATTGAGTCCTATCATCTATTAAAGAAGAAGTACTTGAATCATAAAGGCATTAACATTGTAGGTAGAACTGATTAGCAGATAGTAAAATGTTCTTAAACATGACAATTTAAACATATGTTGTATATATTGTGTGCCCATAAAACACAGCTGTTTACGCTCCTTTAAAAATAATTGGGCTTCCCTGGTGACTCAAACGGTAAAGAATCTGCCTGCAATTCAGGAGACCCAGGATCGGGAAGGTCCCCTGGAAAAGGGAATGGCAACTCACTCCAGTGTTCTCACTTGGAGAATTCCATGGACAGAGGAGCCTAGCAGGCTACAGTCCATGGGGTTACAAAGAGTTGGACACAACTGAAAGAGTTGGCCGTGACTGAGCAACTGACACTTTCACTTTCAAAAAATAATCCAGAATACAAAGAGTAAAAGTGAAAGTCACTCAGTCGTGTCTGACTCTGTGAGTCTATGCAGCCCATGGAATTCTCCAGGCCAGAATACCCAGGTCTCGAACCCAGGTCTCCCACATTGCAGGTGGATTCTTTACCAGCTGAGCTGTAAGGAAAGCCCAAGAATACTGGAGTGGGTAGCATAGCCCTTATCCAGGGGATCCTCCTGACCCAGGAATCGAACCAGGGTCTCTTGCATTGCAGGCAGATTCTTTATCAACTGAGCTATCAGGGAAGCCCAATATACAAAGAGACCAAACATCAACAGGAAAGACAACAGAAACAAATTACAGAAACTAAAGCTAATGGAGTTGCCAAACAAGATAATTTAAAAATTAAACATTTAAAGAATTTATACACAATGAAATATTTTGGATGAAAATTATTTTACAAAGAATCAATAGAAATTCTAGAACTGAAAAAATATAATAAATTATGAGCACAGGGAATGGGTTTAGTTGCTGAACAGACTTCGTTAAGAGAGTTTTTAAAAGTAGACGATAGGGACTTCCCTGGTGGTCCAATGGCTGGGACTTAATGCTACCAGTGCAGGTGGTTTGGGTTTGATCTCTGGTCAGGGAATTAGATCCAATATGTTGGAGAAGGCAATGGCAACCCACTCCAGTACTCTTGCCTGGAAAAGCCCATGGACAGAGGAGCCTGGTAGGCTTCAGTCCATGGGGTTGCGAAGAAGAGTCGGACACGGCTGAGCGACTTCACTTTCACTTTTCACTTTCATGCATTGGAGAAGGAAATGGAAACCCACTCCAGTGTTCTTGCCTGGAGAATCCCAGGGACACTGGAGCCTGGTGGGCTTCTGTGTCTGGGGTTGCACAGAGTCGGACACGACTGAAGCAACTTAGCGGTAGCAGCAGCATGCTGCAGCTAAGACCAAGTGCAGCCAAATAAACACATACTTTAAAAAAAGTGGATGATAGGTTGGAAGAAAATCATTACACTGAAGCATAGCAAGACAAGAGGATAAGAAACATGAAAGAAACAGGACATGGTGAAGAGATTAAACATGTAAATAATTAGTGCCTCACAAGGAAGAAGAAAGAATGGGACTGAAGCTTTATAATCCTGAACAGGACAAATGCAAAATCACACCTAGGTACACCACAGGCAAACTGCTAAAAGGATAAATGAAATAAGGAAGTAAAAACAATAGAGATAATTAAACTGCTGAAACAAAATAACTGATTGCCACCACAGTGAAAATATTTTTTAGGAATGATGGTGCATTAAAGCCATTTTATGTGTCTAAGAAATGATAATTGATTTTTGAAATCACCAATCTGGCACTAAGGTGAGGTGAGGTGAAGTCGCTCAGTCGTGTCTGACTCTTTGCGACCCCGTGGACTGTAACCTACTAGGCTTCTCCGTCCATGGGATTCTCCAGGCAAGAATACTGGAGTGCACTGCCATTTCCTTCTCCAGGGGATCTTCCCAACCCAGGGATCGAACCCGGGTCTCCCGCATTGGAGGCAGACGCTTTAACCTCTGAGCCACCAAAGGAAACACTAAAGGGNTTAATGTAGATACTCTAGCTTTTCTAATTTCCTTTTTAAAAGAATAATTAATTTTAAAATTGACGTATAGTTGATTGATAACTCCAGCTTTCTCTTAATGTTTGTAGACTTTTTGATGATGGCCATTCTGATCAGTGTGAGGTGATACTTTACTGTAGTTTTGATTTGCATTTCTTTAATAATTATGTTGGGGTTTTTTTTTCTACCTCCTTTAGAAATGTTTATATGAGTCCATTTTATCTCCATTAAAACTTTTTAGTTTTTTCCAAAGGCTTATTATACATAGATATAGAACTAATCATAGGTTGCCCTCAAAAAAATTATACTGAATCATGTATAATATCGGAGAAGGCAATGGCTACCCACTCCAGTACTCTTGCCTGGAAAATCCTATGGATGGAGGAGCCTGGTAGGCTGGAGTCCATGGGGTCGCTAGGAGTCGGACACAACTGGGCGACTTCACTTTCCCTTTTCACTTTCATGCGTTGGAGAAGGAAATGGCAACCCACACCAGTGTTCTTGCCTGGAAAATCCCATGGACGGAGGAGCCTGGTAGGCTGGAGTCCATGGGGTCGCTAGGAGTCGGACACGACTGAGCAACTTCACTTTCACTTTTCACTTTCATGCGTTGGAGAAGGAAATGGCAACCCACTCCAGTGTTCTTGCCTGGAGAATCCCAGGGACGGGGGAGCCTGGTGGGCTGCCGTCTATGGGGTTGCACAGAGTCGGACACGACTGAAGCGACTTAGCAGCATGTATAATATATAGCTTCAGAACCTAACAGCACACTTCTAATTATTCTCTCTCATCTTTTCTGTGTTTTTCATTTTACTCATATTTGCAATAAAACCACAATCCATTGTTACTGTATTTCATCTTGAAAGATAATTATCTTTGGAGAGATTAAAAATAAGAGAAAGAATGTCTATTTTCATTTTAACCATTTCCAGAGATCTGTATTTTTGTAGATCTGTCTTTATGTATGATACCATATTCTCTAATATACTCCTGTTGAAGAGCTTCCTTTAATATTTATTACAGTACAGGACTGCTGGTAATGAATTCTGTCACTTTTGTTTTCTAAAATATTCTCTGTCTTAATTTTGGAAAGATATTTCATCGTGTGTGTAATTCTGGGCTGGCAGTTATTTCCTTTGAGCACATTAAAAATGTCACTGCATGTCCTCTGGTTTGCACAGTTTCTATTAAGAAGCCTAATGTGCAATTCTTAGCTTTGTTCTTCTGCATTTAATGTCTTCTTTCTCCGGCTGCCTTCAAAGTTTTCTCTTTAACTTTGGTTCTCAGTGGTTGGATTAGGGTAGGAGCTAGGTTGCTAGAAAGCTTTTCTCAATGTTCTTTCTCCACCCTCAGCTATCAGCCTTCCCTGTGTGCCTGAACCGGTGAAGGATTTCTGAGCACTTCTGCCATGGGAAGGTGTTACTCTCTTTTCTCATTCTTGGGTCTCACTGGCCTGAAGCTGGGGGTTGGGAAGGGTTTTCTGCTGTCCAGGTCCAGCCTTCGTCCTAGCAGGCCCTGTGTCCTGAGTCTTGGGGGAGTTGGGCTTTCTCAGTGATCCTGTCCCTCTCTGGGGTAGCCAAACTCTGCCGGGAACTTTGGCAGGTTCTTTGCAGGAGAGTTTCCTGCCCTTCCTCTATGAGTAAATTTTTTTCTTTAAACCTTGATCATAGGCTTTTTTTTTTTTAAACCTTGATCATTAGGCTTTCCATGTGGCCCTAGTGGTAAAGAACCCGCCTGCCAATGCAGGAACTAGCAGTAAATTCCTGGATTCGGAAGATCTCTGGATGGCAACTCACTCCAGTATCCTTGCCCGGAGAATCCCATGGAGAGCAGAGCCTGGAAGACTACAGTCCATAGCGTCGCAAAGAGTGGGACACGACTGAAGCGACTCAGCACCCATGCCCAGCAGTCTTCACATGTATCCCTAGGAGCCACAGGTTTTGCTGCCTTTCTCCCTGTGGCCTTGGTCTGTAAGGAAGAAGTCTCTGGGCAGGGCTTCATGCCTGGTTTTGGCCTAGTGGCTGCCTCCTTTTCCAAGCCTGCATCACAAATAGAGGCTTCTTCTGATCTCCTCCCTGGGTTTCTGTTTTTCTTGAGCACCTGTAAAGTCTGTGAAGAGCCTGGTAGTGGGTGCAAATTCCCATTGTGTCTGCAGCTCCCAGGGGTTCTATACTTTCATACTAGCTTACATTAAACCTTTGTCAACTTGTTAAATGTTTTAGCTGAATTCTTCTTACTTGCTTGCATGATATCTGGTGTCTCCTTCACCCAGGTCAGCTATCACTCTTCCCTGTCTCGCAATAGGAAGTCCTTTTTTCTCAAAGTGCTTGGCTGGCCTGAGACCTCAGCTCTCTGACTGGTGCAGAAAAGTTATGATTGTGTTCGTCTAGATTTTTTCTTGTTAGAGTGACAACAACCGTCTTTATAACGTTCTGCATCCTAGTGGGAGCAAAATCAGTATAGTCTCCTGTTAACATCTTCTAACTTGTTAGATAAATAGTGGGACTGATTTCAAGAGAGATTCCCTTTTCAAATGTGTGCCTGTTTTGTTCCCATTTGACTCTTCTTATTTATTATTTCTTCTGGCTCCTTACCAGCCAAATCTTTCTCAGTCTTTATGATAACCTCCCATGCCTTCAGGGGCTTCCCTGGTTGCTCAGAGGTTAAAGCGTCTGCCTCCAATGCGGGAGACCCGGGTTCGATCCCTGGGTCAGGAAGATCCCCTGGAGAAGGAAATGGCAATCCACTCCAGTATTCTTGCCTGGAGAATCCCATGGACGGAGAAGCCTAATAGGTTACAGTCCATGGGGTCGCAAAGAGTCGGACACGACTGAGCGACTTCACCCCATGCCTTCAAAGATACTTCCCCCTGTGTCTGAAAAACACTTAAGCATATAAGAATTAGATCCTATTAAGTTTAATCTAATCTCCATGTTGAAAAGCTTTTATTTTGAAGGAAACTAAAAACCTTGCTGCTGTACCTTGGGTGGTAAATTATCTGCAGGAGCAAGTGGCTTTCGTTCAATAGAAGCTTCACTAGCACATTTCACTTGGTACTTTTTCCCCTAAAGAGGAAGAGAAAGAAGAGAAACTGATAAAAACTATTTCATAGATATTCTATTAAAAATATTATTTTAAATGGCTGTTACTTTCTCACTGAATTATAGATCATGTGTTTGGATAACTCAGAATTAGAAGAATTAACCAGTTAGCACCATGCTCAAAATAAATTTGATTTCTACACTACCAGTTAGAAGAGCACCAGTTAGAAGAACAAGAACAGGGACTTCCCTGGTGGTCCAGTGGTTAAGAATCTGCTTTGCAATTCAGGAGATGTGGGTCTGATCCTTGGCAAGGGAGCTAAGACCTCACATGTTGTGTGGTGCCATCAAAAAATGAAAAAAAAGAATAGCAAAAACAAAATCAAGTAAAACTTTTAAAATCACTCTGATTTTTCTTTTTATCAAAGGGAACAGACCATGAATTGATGAAACTAATAAGCTTTTCTTGAAGTTTCTATAAAGAAAAATAATGTGCCTGTTTTCTATCCTTTGTATGAAAAAGTATCTTTATTTAAAATAAAATATTGGATAATTAAAATGTAATCAAAACACTTTTAATATATGGAGTTTGAAGTTAAGTGAAAGTCACTTAGTCATGTCTAGCTCTTTGCGACCCCATGGACTGTAGCTTGCCAGGCTCCTCAGTCCACAGAATTCCCCAGGCAAGAATACTGGAGTGGGTTGCATGCCTTTCTTCAGGGGATCTTTCCGACCCAGGAATCAAACCGGAGTCTCCCACACTGCAGGCAGGTTCTTTACCATCTGAGCCACCAGGAAAGCCCATTATTTCAAAGCCCAGGGTTTGAAATAACCTAGTGCAATTATTGCAATTTTTAAAATAAAAGGTAGTAGAGTAGAAATCAAATTTGAGCTAACTGGTTAATAATTTTGTGTGTACTATATCTATGTATGTACTTATGTATTGAGCATAATAGACAATATATACTTGTTTATACATTTAGATTTAATGAAATAACTTGCCCTCCTTTTTTCTTTTGAGGAGACTTCCTGTTTTTCACTTTAATGTTCCAGATCACTCAGAAATGGTTGCATACCCAGGGAATAAAGTAATAGTTACAGACTTGTTTAAAAACAGTACTTGCACCTCCTACAGTTGCTTATCCAATATAGCCACAGAAAGATCTTGTTTAAGAATCATTTCTGAGATTAAATCCTTGCTTTGCTCTTCACTAGCTCTGTGCCTTTAGACAAGTTGTTTGATTTCTCTGGGCCTAATACCTCAAGGCAAATTGGAAGTGGTCAAACAAGAGATGACAAGGGTGAACGTCGACATTCTAGGAATCAGCGAACTAAAATGGACTGGAATGGGTGAATTTAACTCAGATGACCATTATATCTACTACTGCGGGCAGGAATCCCTCAGAAGAAATGGAGTAGCCATCATGGTCAACAAAAGAGTCCGAAATGCAGTACTTGGATGCAATCTCAAAAATGACAGAATGATCTCTGTTC